>SZWC01002589.1:46039-58465 GCA_023375785.1 Penium margaritaceum | reverse complement strand
GTTTGTCTAAGTGCGTGTAAGTGCGTGTAAGTGCAGTTTAAGTGGGTGTAATTTTGTGTAAGTTTGTACAAGTGCGTGTAAGTGCGTATAAGTGCGTGTAAGTGAGTGTAAGTGCAACTAAGTACGCGTAAGTGCGCGTAAGTGCGTGTAAGTGTGTGTAAGTGTGTGTAAGTATGTGCAAGTACGTGTTAGTGTGTGTATGTGTGTGTAAGTGTATGTAAGTGCGTGTAAGTACATGTAAGTACGTGTAAGTGCGTGTAGGTGCGTGTAGGTACGTGTAAGTGTGTGTAAGTGCATGTAAGTGCGTACAAGTGCGTGTAAGTGCATGTAAGTACGTGTTAGTGCGTGTAAGTGCATGTAAGTACGTGTAAGTGTGTGTAAGTTTGTGTAAGTACGTGTAAGTGCATGTAAGTGCGTGTAAGTGCATGTAAGTGCGTGTAAGTGTGGTTTAAGTGTGTGTAAGTTTGTGTAAGTGCGTGTAAGTACGTTCAAGTACGTGTAAGTGCGTGTAAGTGCATGTAAGTACGTGTAAGTGCGTGTAAGTGCGTGTAAGTATGTGTAAGTATGTGTAAGTGCGTGTTAGTGCGTGTAAGTGTGTGTAAAAGCGTTTAAGTGCGTGTAAGTGTGTGTAAGTGCATGGAAGTGTGTGTAAGTGCATGTAAGTACGTGTAAGTACATGTAAGTGCGTGTAAGTGCGTATAAGTGCATGTAAGTATGTGAAAGTGCGTGTAAGTACGTACAAGTTTGTATACGAGCATGTAAGTGTGTGTAAAAACGTGTCAGTACGTGTAAGTGCGTGTACGTTTGTGTAAGTACGTGTAAATGCGTGTAAGTATGTGTAAGTGCATGTAAGTACGTGTAAGTGCATGCAATTATGTGTAAGTGCGTGTAAGGTCGTATCAGAGCGTGTAAGAGTGTGTAAGTGCGTGTAAGTACGTGTAAGTACATGTAAGTGTGTGTATGTGCGTGTAAGTGCATGTAAGTTTTTGTAAGTTCGTGTAAGTGCGTGTAAGTACGTGTAAGTGCGTGTAAGTGCCTGTAAGTGCGTGTAAGTACAAGAAAGTGCATATAAGTATGTATAAGTACACGTAAGTACGTGTAACTGCATGTAACTACGTTTACGTGCAGGTAAGTGCGTGTAAGTATGTGTAAGCGCGTGTAAGTACGTGTTAGTTCGTGTAAGTATGTGTAAGTTCCTGTAAGTGCGTGTAAGTATGTGTAAGTGCATGTAAGTGCGTGTAAGTGCATGTAAGTGTGTGTAAGTGCGTGTATACGTGTGTAAGTACATGTAAGTACGTATAAGTACGTGTAAGTGTGTGAAAGTGCATGCTAGTGTATGTAAGTACGTGTAAGTGCATGGAAGTGTGTGTAAGTGTGTGTAAGTACCTGTAAGTACGTGTAAGTGCATGTATGTGCATGTAAGTGCGTGTAAGTACGTGTAAGTATGTGTAAGTACATGTTAGTATGTATAAGTTCGTGTAAGTGAATGTAAGTTCGTGTAAGTGTGTGTAAGTGCATGTAAGTGCGTGTAAGTACGTGTAAGTATGTGTAAGTGCTTGTAAGTATGTGTAAGTGCGTGTAGGTGCATGTTAATGCGTGTAAGTGCATGTAAGTGTGTATAAGTACGTGTACGTGCGTGTTAGTACGTGTGAGTACGTGTAAGAGCATGTAAGTGCATGTAAGTGTGTGTAAGTGCAGTTTAAGTTTTTGTGAGTGAGTGTAAGGGCGTGTAAGTACGTGTAAGTGTGTGTAAGTGTGTGTAAGTGGGTGTAAGTACGTGTAAGTACGTGTAAGTACGTGTAAGTGTGTGTAAGTGCTAAAAGTGCGTGTAAGTGCATGTAAGTACGTGTAAGTGCATGTAAGCGTGTGTAAGTACAGTTTAAATTCATGTAAATGTGTGTAAGTGCGTATAAGTGCGTGTAAGTATGTGTAAGTGAATGTAAGTGTGTGTAGGTGCGTGTAAGTACAGATAAAGTGGGTGTAGTTTTGTGTAAGTTCATGTAAGTGTGTGTAAGTGCGTGTAGGTGCGTGTAAGTGCGTGTAAGTATGTGTAAGTACGTGTAAGTGCGTCTAAGTGTGTCTAAGTGCGTGTAAGTACGTGTAAGTGCATGTAAGTGCATGTAAGTGCGTGTAAGTGTGTTTGAAGTGTGTGTAAGATCGTGTAAGTGTGTATACTTATGCATGAGAAAACAATATCCGCTATCCAGGGTATCCGCACTATCCGTCCAGTATCCGGATAGCGGATAGTCCCTTGAAAATAACTTAGAAGGATATCCGGATACATCCGGATGTATCCGGATGTGGATATCAGCTTGAGATGTGTGGCTTTTTCTGAAGGTGTCGGTGAGTATCCGGAGGTATACGCTGGTATCCATACAAGTATCCGGATGTATCCGTACTTCTATCCGTTGAACTTTCCGGATAGTGAAAGTATCCGCAAGTATCCGTAAGTATCTGGATATTTGAGGCAACTATCCGGATAGCGGATACCTGACTGGTGAATATATCCGGATTGCGGATACCTCCAAAAAGGGACGAATATATCCGGATTCTCATGCCTATGTGTAAGTGCGTGTAAGTGCATNAGAAGGATATCCGGATACATCCGGATGTATCCGGATGTGGATATCAGCTGGAGATATGTGGCTTTTTCTGAAGGTGTCGGTGAGTATCCGGAGGTATACGCTGGTATCCATACAAGTATCCGGATGTATCCGTACTTCTATCCGTTGAACTTTCCGGATAGTGAAAGTATCCGCAAGTATCCGTAAGTATCTGGATATTTGAGGCAACTATCCGGATAGCGGATACCTGACTGGTGAATATATCCGGATTGCGGATACCTCCAAAAAGGGACGAATCTATCCGGATTCTCATGCCTATGTGTAAGTGCGTGTAAGTGCATGTAAGTGCGTGTAAGTGGATGTAAGTGCGTGTTAGTGCGTGTAAGTGTGTGTCAAAGCATATAAGTGTGCATAAGTGTGTGTAAGTGCGTGTAAGTGCATATAAGTGCGTGTAAGTGCGTGTAAGTGCATGCAAGTGCGAGTAAGTGCGTATACGTGCGTGTAAGTGTGTGTAAGTATGTGTAAGTGTATGTAAGTATGAATAAGTGCATGTAAGGGCGTATAAGTGCGTACAAGTGCATGTAAGTGCGTGTAAGTGCGTGTGAGTGCATGTGAGTGCATGTAAGTATGTCTAAGTGTGTGTACATGTGTACAAGTGTGTGTAAGTGTGTGTCGGTATGTGTAAGTGTGTGTAAGTGTGTGTAAGTGCATGTAAGTGTGTGTAAGTTTGTGTAAGTGCGTGTAAATGTGTGAAAGTTGGTGTAAGTGCGTGTAAGTGCATGTAAGTGCAAGTAAGTGTGTATAAGTGCGTGTAAGAGCGTGCAATAGCGTGTGAGAGTGTGTAAGTGTGTATAAGTGTGTGTAAGTGCGTGTAAGTGTGTGTAAGTATATGTAAGTGTGTGTAAGTGCATGTAAGTTCGTGTAAGTGTGTGTAAGTGCGTGTAAGTGTGTGTAAGTGTGTGTAAGTGCATGTAAGTTCGTGTAAGTGTGTGTAAGTGCGTGTAAGTACGTGTAAGTTTGTGTAAGTGTGTGTAAGTGTGTGTAAGTGCATGTAAGTGCGTGTAAGTACATGTAAATGCGTGTAAGTGAGTGTAAGTGTATATAAGTGCGTGTAAGTGCGTGTAAGTGGGTCTAAGCTTGTGTAAGTGCGTGTAAGTGCGTGTAAGTGCGTGTAAGTGCATGTAAGTATGTGTAAGTGCATGTAAGTGTGGTGTAAGTGCGTGTAAGTTCGTGCAAGTGCATGTCAGTATGTAGAAGTGTGTGTAAGTGCGTGTAAGCATGTGTAAGTACGTGTAAGTGTGTGTAAGTACGTGTAAGTGCGTGTAAGTGCGTATAAGTGCGTGTAAGTGTCTGTAAGTGCGTGTAAGTGTGTGTAAGTATATGTAAGTGTGTGTAAGTGCATGTAAGTGTGGTGTAAGTGCGTGTAAGTTCGTGCAAGTGCATGTCAGTATGTAGAAGTGTGTGTAAGTGCGTGTAAGCATGTGTAAGTACGTGTAAGTGTGTGTAAGTACGTGTAAGTGCGTGTAAGTGCGTATAAGTGCGTGTAAGTGTCTGTTAGTGCGTGTAAGTGTGTGTAAAAGCACGTAAGTATGTATAAGTACATGTAAATACGTGTAAGTGCATGTAAGTGCATGTAAGTGCATATAAGTATGTGTGTAAGTGCGTGTAAGTGTGTGTAGGTACGTGTAAGTGTGTGTAAGTACACATAAGTGCGAGTAAGTGCCTGTAAGTACATATAAGTGCGTGTAAGTAGGTGTAAGTTTATGTAAGTGCGTGTAACTACGTGTAAGTGCGTGTAAGTGCATATAAGTTAATGTAAGTGCGTGTAAGTGCGGTTTAAGTTCGTATAAGTGCGTATAAGTGCGTGTAAGTGTGTGTAAGTGTGTATACGTGCGTCAAAGTGCGTGTAAGTGCGTGTAGGTGCAGTTTTAGTGGGTGTAATTTCGTGTAAGTTCGTATAAGTGCGTGTAAGTGCGTTTAAGTGCGTGTAAGTGCGTGTTAGTGCAACTAAGTATGCGTAAGTGCGCGTAAGTGCATGTAAGTACGTGTTAGTGCGTGTAAGTGTGTGCAAGTATGTGTTAGTGTGTGTATGTGTGTATAAGTGTATGTTAGTATGTGTAAGTACATGTAAGTGCCTGTAAGTGCGTGTAGGTGCGTGTAGGTGCGTGTAAGTGTGTGTGTAAGTGCATGTAAGTACGTATAAGTATGTCTAAGTGCATGTAAGTGCGTGTAAGTGTGTGTAAGTGCATGTAAGTGTGTGTAAGTGTGTGTAAGTGTGTGTAAGTATGTGAAAGTGCATGCAAGTGCGTGTAAGTGCATATAAGTGCGTGTAAGTGTGGTTTAAGTGTGTGTAAGTTTGTGTAAGTGCGTGTAAGTACGTACAAGTATGTGTAAGTGCGTGTCAGTGCGTGTAAGTACGTGTAAGTGTGTGTAAGTGCGTGTAAGTATGTGTAAGTATGTGTTAGTGCGTGTTAGTGCGTGTAAGTGTGTGTAAAAGCATATGAGTGCGTGTAAGTGTATGTAAGTGCATGTAAGTACGTGTAGGTGCATGTAAGTACGTGTAAGTGCATGTAAGTGCGTGTAAGTACGTGTAAGTGCGTATATGTGTGTGTAAGTGTGTGTAAGTACGTGTAAGATTGTAGAAGTGCGTGTAAATGTGTGTAAGTGCATGTCAGTATGTGTAAGTGTGTGTACGTTTGTGTAAGTACGTGTAAATGCGTGTAAGTGTGTGTAAATGCATGTAAGTACGTGTCAGTGCATGTAATAATGTGTAAGTACGTGTAAGGTCGTATCAGAGCGTGTAAGAGTGTGTAAGTGTGTGTAAGTGCGTGTAAGTGCATGTAAGTGTGTGTATATGCATGTAAGTGCGTGTAAGTGCCTGTAAGTTTGTGTAAGTGCGTGTAAGTGCGTGTAAGTGCATGTAAGTGTGTGTAAGTGTGTGTAAGTGTGTGTAAGTACGTGTAAGTACGTGTAAGTGCGTGTAAGTGTGTGTAAATGCATGTAAGTGCGTGTCAGTGCATGTACTAATGTGTAAGTACGTGTAAGGTCGTATCAGAGCGTGTAAGTGTGTGTAAGTGTGTGTAAGTACGTGTAAGATTGTAGAAGTGCGTGTAAATGTGTGTAAGTGCATGTCAGTATGTGTAAGTGTGTGTACGTTTGTGTAAGTACGTGTAAAAGCGTGTAAGTGTGTGTAAATGCATGTAAGTGCGTGTCAGTGCATGTACTAATGTGTAAGTACGTGTAAGGTCGTATCAGAGCGTGTAAGAGTGTGTAAGTGTGTGTAAGTGCGTGTAAGTGCATGTAAGTGTGTGTATATGCATGTAAGTGCGTGTAAGTGCCTGTAAGTTTGTGTAAGTGCGTGTAAGTTCGTGTAAGTGCGTGTAAGTACGTGTAAGTATGTGTAAGTACGTGGAAGTGTAAGAAAGCACGTGTAAGTATGTGTAAGTAAATGTAAGTGCGTGTAAGTGCGTGTAAGTGCGTGTAACTGTGTGTACGTGCATGTAAGTGCGTGTAAGTACGTATAAGCGTGTGTAAGTATGTGTTAGTTCGCGTAAGTACGTGTAAGTTCCTGTAAGTGCGTGTAAGTGCGTGTAAGTGCATGTAAGCACATGTAAGTGTGTGTAAGTGTGTATAAGTGTGTATAAGTACGTGTACGTGTATGTAAGTACATGTAAGTACGTATAAGTACGTGTAAGTGTGTGCAAGTGCATGTTAGTGTGTGTAAGTACGAGTAAGTGCATGGAAGTGTGTGTAAGTGTGTGTAAGTACGTGTAAGTACGTGTAAGTGCATGTAAGTACATGTAAGTGCGTGTAAGTACGTGTAAGTGTGTAAGTACGTATAAATATGTGTAAGTTCGTGTTAGCGAACGTAAGTTCGTGTAAGTGCGTGTAAGTGTGTGTAAGTGCGTGTAAGTGCGTGTAAGTGCGTGTAAGTGTGTGTAAGTGCGTTTAAGCGTGTGTAAGTGCATGAAAGCGTGTATAAGCACGTAAGTGCATGTAAGTACATGTAAGTGTGTGTAAGTGTGTATAAGTGTGTATAAGTACATGTACGTGTGTGTAAGTACATGTAAGTACGTATAAGTACGTGTAAGTGTGTGCAAGTGCATGTTACTGTGTGTAAGTACGTGTAAGTACATGGAAGTGTGTGTAAGTGTGTGTAAGTACGTGTAAGTACATGTAAGTGCATGTAAGTGCATGTAAGTGCGTGTAAGTACGTGTAAGTGTGTAAGTACGTATAAGTATGTGTAAGTTCGTGTAAGCGAATGTAAGTTCGTGTAAGTGCGTGTAAGTGTGTGTAAGTGCATGAAAGCGTGTGTAAGTACATGTAAGTGTGTGTAAGTGTGTGTAAGTACGTGTAAGTACATGTAAGTGCATGTAAGTGCATGTAAGTGCGTGTAAGTACGTGTAAGTGTGTAAGTACGTATAAGTATGTGTAAGTTCGTGTAAGCGAATGTAAGTTCGTGTAAGTGCGTGTAAGTGCGTGTAAGTACGTGTGAGTGCGTATAAGTGCGTGTAAGTGTGTGTAAGTGCGTGTAAGTGTGTGTAAGTGCATGAAAGCGTGTGTAAGTACATGTAAGTGTGTGTAAGTATGTGTAAGTGCGTGTAAGTATGTGTTAGTTTGTGTAAGTGAATGTAAGTTTGTGTAAGTGTGTGTGAGTACGTGTAAGTGTGTGGAAGTAAGTGTAAGTGCGTGTAAGTGCGTGTAAGTATGTGTAAGTGCGTGTAAGTGCGTGTAAGTGCGTGCAAGTGCATGTATGTATGTATAAGTGCGTGTAAGTGCGTGTTAGTACGTGTGAGTGCGTGTAAGAGCGTGTAAGTGCATGTAAATGTGTGTAAGTGTAGTTTAAGTTCATGTAAGTGAGTGTAAGTGCGTGTAAGTACGTGTAAGTATGTGTAAGTGCGTGTAAGTGCTATAAGTACGTGTAAGTGCGTGTAAGTGCGTGTAAGTGCGTGTAAGTGCTAAAAGTGTGTGTATGTGCATGTAAGTGCATGTAAGTGCATGTAAGTGCGTGTAAGTGCAGTTTAAATTCATGTAAGTGTGTGTAAGTGCGTGTAAGTACGTGTACATATGTGTAAGTGCGTGTAAGTGTGTATAGGTGCATGTAAGTGCAGTTAAAGTGGGTGTAGTTTTGTGTAAGTTCATGTAAGTGTGTGTAAGTGCGTGTAAGTGCGTGTAGGTGTATGTAAGTACGTGTAAGTATATCTAAGTGTGTGTAAGTGCGTCTAAGTGCGTGTAAGTGCGTGTAAGTGTATGTAAGTGCATTTAAGTGCGTGTAAGTGTGTTTGAAGTGTGTGTAAGATCGTGAAAGTGCGTATAAGTATGCATGAGAAAAAAATATCCGCTATCCGGGGTATCCACACTATCCGTCCAGTATCCGGATAGCGGATAATACCTGGAAAACAACTTAGAAGGATATCCGGGTACATCCGGATGTATCCGGATGTGGATATCAGCTGGAGATATGTGGCTTTTTCTGAAGGTGTCCGTGAGTATCCGGAGCTATCCGCTGGTATCCATACGAGTATCCGGATGTATCTGTATTCTATCCGTTGAACATTCCGGATAGTTCAAGTATCCACAACTATCCGTAAGTATCCGGATATTCGAGGCAACTATCCGGATAGTGGATACCTGACTGGTGAATATATCCGGATTGCGGATACCTCCAAAAAGGGACGAAAATATCCGGATTCTCATGCCTATGTGTAAGTGCGTGTAAGTGCGTGTAAGTGCATGTAAGTGCATGTAAGTGGGTGTAAGTGTGTGTTAGTGCGTATAGGTGTGTGTAAAAGCGTATAAGTGTGTGTAAGTGTCTGTAGATGCGTGTAAGTGCATATAAGTACATGTAAGTGCATGTAAGTGCGTGTACGTGCATGTAAGTGCGTGTAACTGCGTATAAGTGCGTGTAAGTGCGTGTAACTATGTGTAAGTACATGTAAGTATGAATAAGTGCATGGAAGGGCGTATACGTGCGTGTAAGTGCGTGTAAGTGCGTGTAAGTATGTGTGAGTACGGGTGAGTACGTGTAAGTATGTACAAGTGCGTGTAAGTGCATGTAGGTGTGTGTCAGTACGTGTAAGTGCGTGTAAGTGTGTGTAAGTGCATGTAAGTGCGTGTAAGTTTGTGTAAGTGCGTGTAAGTGCGTGAAAGTACGTGTACGTGCGTGTAAGTGCATGTAAGTGCATGTAAGTATGAATAAGTGCGTGTAAGAGCGTGCAAGAGCGTGTGAGAGCATGTGTGTGCGTACAAGTGCGTGTAAGTGCGTGTAAGTGTGTATAAGTATGTGTAAGTGCGTATAAGTGCATGTAAGTTTGTGTAAGTGTATATAAGTGCGTGTAAGTACGTGTAAGTTTGTGTAAGTGTATGTAAGTGTGTGTAAGTGCGTGTAAGTACAGGTAAGTGCATGTAAGTGCGTGTAAGTGCGTGTAAGTGCAAGAAAGTACGTGCCTGTAAGTGCGTGTAAGTACGTGTATGTGCGTGTAAGTGCGTGTAAGTATGTGTAAGTGCATGTAAGTGCGTATAAGTACGTAGAAGTGTATCTAAGTGCGTGTAAGTACGTATAAGCGTGTAAGTACGTGTAAGTGCAGTTTAAGTTCGTGTAAGTGCGTGTAAGTGCATGTAAGTGCATGTAAGTATGTGTAAGTGTGTATAAGTGCATGTAAGTGCGTGTACGTACGTGTAAGTACGTGTAAGTACGTATAAGTGCAAATAAGTGCGTGTAAGTACGTGTAAGTACATGTAAGCACGTGTAAGTGCGTGTAAGTGCGTGTAAGTGTGTGTAAGTTGGTGTAAGTGCATGTAAGTGCAACTAAGTGCGTGTAAGTACGTGTAAGTGCATGTAAGTGTGTGTAAGTGCGTGTAAGTGTATGTAAGTGGATGTAAGTACGTGTAAGTGTGTGTAAGTATGTGTAAGTTTGTGTAAGTGCGTGTAAGTGCATGTAAGTGACTGTAAGTGCTTATAAGCGTGTGTAAGTGCGTGTAAGTGCGGTTTAAGTTTGTGTAAGTGCGTGTAAGTGCGTGTAAGTGCATGTAAGTGTGTTTATGTACGTGTAAGTGCGTATAAGTACAGTTTAAGTGGATGTAACTTTGTGTATGTTCGTGTAAGTACGTGTAAGTACGTGTAAGTGTGTGTATGTGTGTGTAAGTGTGTGTAAGTATGTGTAAGTACGTATAAGTGCATGTAAGTGTGTGCCAGTACGTATAAGTGCGTGTTAGTGCATGTAAGTATCTGTAAGTGCGTGTAAGAGCATGTAAGTACGTGTAAGTGTGTGTAGGTGCATGTAGGTGCCTGTAAGTGTGTGTAAGTACATATAAGTGTGTATAAGTGTGTGTAAGTGCATGTAAGTGCGTGTAAGTTTGTGTAAGTGCGTGTAAGTGCATGTAAGTGTGTTTATGTACGTGTAAGTGCGTATAAGTACAGGTTAAGTGGATGGAACTTTGTGTATGTTCGTGTAAGTACGTGTAAGTACGTGTAAGTGTGTGTATGTGTGTGTAAGTGTGTGTAAGTATGTGTAAGTACGTATAAGTGCATGTAAGTGTGTGCCAGTACGTATAAGTGCGTGTTAGTGCATGTAAGTATCTGTAAGTGCGTGTAAGAGCATGTAAGTACGTGTAAGTGTGTGTAGGTGCATGTAGGTGCCTGTAAGTGTGTGTAAGTACATATAAGTGTGTATAAGTGTGTGTAAGTGCATGTAAGTGCATGTAAGTGTGGTTTAAGTGCGTGTAAGTTTGTGTAAGTGCGTATAAGTGCGTATAAATGTGTATACGTATGTGTAAGTACATGTAAGTGCGTGTAAGTGTAAGTGTGTATAAGTGTTTGTAAGTGTGTGTAAGTGTGTGTGCGTGTATATTACTGATGTAAAAGCGTGTAAGTGTGTGTAAGTACGTGTAAGTGCATGTAAGTGCATGTAAGTACATGTAAGTATGTGTAAGTGCGTACAAGTATGTGTAAGTGGATGTAAGTACGTGTAAGTGCGTGTTAGTATATGTAAGTACGTATAAGTGTGTGTAAGTACGTGTAAGTGTGTATAAGTGCATATTAATGCGTGTAAGTGCGTGTAAGTGCATGTGAGTATGTGTGAGTGCCTGTAAGTATGTGTAAGTATGTGTAAGTGCGTGTAAGTGTATGTAAGTACATGTCAGTGTGTGAAAGTGCGTGTATGTGCGTGAAAGTGTGTGTAAATGCGTGTAAGTTCGTGTAAGTACGTGTAAGTGCGTTTAAGTATGTGTAAGTGCAAGAACGTGCATGTAAGTTCGTGTAAGTGTGTGTAAGTGCTTATAAGTACGTGTAAGTTTGTGTAAGTGCATGTAAGTTCCTGTGAGTGTGTGTAAGTGCGTGTAAATGCGTGTAAGTGCGTGTAAGTGTGTTTAAGTGCGTGTAAGTGCGTGTAAGTGCATGTAAGTATGTGCAAGGACGTGTAAGTATAAGTAAGTACGTGTAAGTGCAGGTAAGTGTGTGTAAGTACGTGTAAATGTGTGAAAGTGTGTGTAAGTATGTGTGAGTACGTGTAAGTGTGTGGACGTGCGTGCAAGTATGTGTAAGTATGTGTAAGTGTGTGTACGTGTGTTTAAGTGCGTGTAAGTGCGTGTAAGTGCGTGTAAGTACGTGTAAGTACGTGTAAGTACGTGTGAGTACGTGTAATTTTGTGTAAGTGACTGTCAGTTCGTGTATGTGTGTGTAAGTACATGTAAGTGCGTGTAAGTACGTGTAAGTACGTATAAGTGTGTCTAAATGCGTGTAAGTGCATGTAAGTGCGTGTAAGTGCATGTAAGTATGTGTAAGTTTATGTAAGTGAATGTAAGTTCGTGTAAGTGCGTATAAGTGTGTGAAAGTGCATGTAAGTGCGTGTAAGTGCGTATAAGTGCGTGTGTGTGTAAGTGTGTGTAAGTGTGTATAAGTGTGTGTAAGTGCATGAAAGTGCGTGTACGTGTGCGTAAGTGCGTGTTAGTGCGTGTGAGTGCATGTAAGAGCGTATAAGGGCATACAAGTGCGTGTAAGTGCGGTTTAAGTTCGTGTAAGTGAGTGTTAGTGTGTGTAAGTACGTGTACATTTGTGTAAGTGCGTGTAAGTGTCTGTAAGTGCTAAAAGTGAGTGACAGTGCGTATAAGTGCGTGTAGGTATGTGTAAGTGCATGTAAGTGCATGTAAGTGTATGTAAGTGCGTGTAAGTATGTGTAAGTACGTATAAGTGTGCTTAAGTGCGTGTTAGTGCATGTAAGTGCGTGTAAGTGCGTATAAGTATGTGTAAGTGTGTGTAAATATGTATAAGTGCGTGTAAGTGTGTGTAAGTGCATGTGAGTGCGTGTACGTATGTATAAGTGCGTGTAATGGCATGTAAGTGTGTGTACGTGCGTGTAAGTGTGTGTAAGTGTGTGTAAGTCTGTGTAAGTGTGTGTTAATGCGTGTAAGTGCGTGTAAGTATGTGTTAGTGCATGTAAGTGCGTGTAAGTGTGTGTAAGTGCGAGTAAGTTCGTATAAGTGTGTGTAAGTACGTGTAAGTACTTATAAGTGCGTGAAAGTGTGTGTAAATGCGTGTAAGTATAAGAAAGTACGTGTAAGTGCGTGTAAGTGCGTGTAAGTGCGTATAAGTACGTGTAAGTTTGTGTAAGTGCATGTAAGTTCCTGTGAGTGTGTGTAAGTGCGTGTACGTGCGTGTAAGTGCGTGTAAGTGTGTGTAAGTTTGTTTAAGTGCCTGTAAGTACGTGTAAGTCTTTGTGTAGCGGGAGGGCCGGTTCGGCCCTCCCTCCTCGCTGATGCGAGGGGTGGTTGCGCACCACCCCTCGCGTCAGCGAGGGCTGGCCGGCGGCCAGCAGTTCGCTGGCCGTCGGCCAGCTCGCTGCCAGCCGGCTGGACGGCCGACGG
>SZWC01002589.1:33101-45232 GCA_023375785.1 Penium margaritaceum | reverse complement strand
CGGCCGGCCAAGCGACCGGCCGGCCACCGGCCGGCCAGCCGCCAGCCGCTGATCGCGGCCTCAGCCGGATCGGCGGGTAGGAGGCCACAAGGGCCTCAAGGGCGAGGCCTCGTGGCCTCATGCCCTCGCCCCCCTCGCCCTCCTTGCAAACGGGCAAGAAAGGACGAAGGGATACGGGTAGCGATGGGAGGTCAAAATACCTGGCGCGAAATCGCCAGCGTGCCTCGCATGCGACGATTTTGCGCCAGAACAACCAAACATGAATCGAAGTTCGTTTACGACAAACTTCGACATAAAACGAACAAAATAAATCGTGCGAACACACGAGTTTGAGGTAAAAACCCCCGGTTTGGGTCCCAAAACCAGGACTTTGGTTAAAAACAGAAATGGGCCTCCAGAGACTCAGACTATTCGAGTCTCCGTGCTCTGGGTCGTTGATGACGATTGCCCCTCAATCTTGCGAAGGGGGTAAACCCCTGACGCGGACTGGGAACGCCATTATGCGAACTCTGATGACGACTTCAGAGCAGGAGCTGGAGACACGGCACGTTACAGTGGTTCTCAGAGCCAGACGACCATCGCGACTAAGGGTTCGACGGAAACGGCGGCTACGACATCGATAAAACGCCGCCGGCAGCTACAAGCAGCAGCAAAAACGCCAGAACGGACTACGGCATCCACACTTCACGGATTGAAGCGCCAAAAGTTGCGTTAGAGAGCTTGAAAAAAGCTCTACTTTGTGGAGAAAATTTCTTCCAGCATCTCCACACTTCCAGGGGGCTAGGAGGATTTTTGTGGGGCGGGTTGGGGGGTTCCCACCTCTCAAACCACAAAATCCTCCTCATTTTCAAGGCTTCTCCAAACCTCCTTCGTCCTAAATTCGGGACAGCGTCCCTTCCCAAGCTTAGGGACTCTCACGACCTGAGAGAACCCTAAAAAGAAGGAGGGTGCCACCTTGGGGATTTTTGGCGGCTTCCCCAACGCCGCCGGCTCAAGGAGGACGCCGCCAAGGGGCGCGAGACATGACAAGAAGATGCAAGAAGAGACCAAGGAAGACCAGAAGAGAAGAAGACAAGAAGACAAGAAGAAAAGTAGTCTTTTCGTTCTTGACTTTGTACTTGTTTGTTTTCTTGTTCCTTGGCCTAGTTTTGTGAGCGGTACTCACACTCCTTGTCTCTCCTTTGTATTTGGATTTTCTGTTTTTCCTAGATCCTAGTTGCTACCAAGTGCCGTGAGTCACGGCCTAGGAGGACTAGCTTCTAAATCCACGACATTGTGCCAACGTGGCGGCCTAGGAAAATAGATATTTAAATTAAAATCGCCTCACCGATCGTGAGAGCAACGTCTAAGGAGGCGATACCTCCTCGTTGTGGGGTGATCCTCACAACAACTTTCGCGTGCTAGTTGCACGAGCGACGGGGTGGCAAGTGCCGGACCGTCTTAGACCAACAAGGGCAAGGTGGTGACGGCGTCACCACGAGCTCTTGGCGGACTCCAAGTGTTGGGAGCTGCCGCCGCGAGCACGGTTACCAACCCAAAGGCAACCGTGCCGCCAAGGGCAACCCTACCGCCTAAGGCAACCGACGCCAACCTCGGCGACACCGAGAAGCATGCGGAGGCCGCAAAGGTGCTCGACGAGCACGGCGACGCGCACATGGGCGACCCCCATGCGACGGACGACGCGATGAAGGAGGATCTTCCGGAGGAGGACCCCGTCGAAGAGCACGACGTCGACGATGGCGAAGGCGACGAAGATCGCGACCATCGCCATCGTCGTGCGACGAACTCGAGCCGATTACTCGAGAAGGGCAAGACGCTCGTCGCATCGCCTGAAGCTGTCGACGGCAGCGATACTGTCGAAAGGAGCAAGGGCATTGAAAGCAGCCACACAGGAAGTTCCCGCAAAAACGAGCCGGATGACGTTGCCGCGAAGGCAATTCGCGACGACCATCGAAGGCTCGCGGAGTTTGCTGCCGAGGCCGCAGGCCGACTCAAGATCACCACCGGTGGTGGAGATACGGCGCCACTTGGAGGAATGGGGGCGGACCCTCCTTCCTACGATGCGGCCGCCATGGGGCAAGGCAGCGCCCACTCGAGCGTCGTCGCCAACGACAGTCTCCTCCGAAAGGTGGGGCTCCTTGGAGGCGTGTACGCGAACCGTACCCTCTTGCAGTGGGTAAGGGTGCACAAAAAACGCGAGGCCTTGGAGGCTATCACCGATGCTCTGATGACATCAGAGCTCAAGTTCGCATTTGCCAACCTGCTGGCCCACGTCGGGCAGAGCATCACGGACCTTGACCGTGATCGCCAGCTACAGCGCCTCGCCGCCCATGAGGCAAGCCGCCGATGCAACGACCTCGACAAGGCGTTGCAGAGCGTGACCCAGGTGCGGATGCAGCAGCAAGTGTAGCGCGCCGTAGCTGCGGAGGTCACTGGCGGTGGCAGCGACGACTTGCCTACCTTGACGACTTCGGGGTCAGTCATGAACACGTCCTTCCTCCACAGTGTGGAGATCTTTCGGAAGGGCGTGAAGCTGACCGACTGGCTGAACCGCATGGAGCACGTCCTACGTGTCCACAAGGCCCCACTCAGTCAAGCGCAGCCATGAGAACGACGAGCTGCAGGCGGCGCATGAGCGTCGCAATGCAGCCTTCCGCGAAGGGCTCTGCCACAACTGCATGTAGCCAGGCCACTTTAGGGCTCAGTGCCCTGAGGCTGCTGGTGGTGGACAAGAGGCCGCGGCGCTAGCTGCAGCAGCAGCACCTCGTGGAGATGGTGCAGCAGGAGGCCGTGGACAAGGCCGTGGACAGGGTCGCGGTCGCGGCAATGGGCCCGGCTGTGGTAACGGACAGGGCCATGGGGCGGGATTTCCCCACCCCTGAGTGACGTCGGTGGGGACCACTCAGGGGTAAAACTGGATCATGAGTGTGAGTTCATGTTTTCAGACGAGGATGTTAAACAATTTGAGTTTTTGACAAGTTCAAATTTCTCTGTTGTTTTCTCCCCTCTCGTTGAACCTCATTTTGCACTTGCTGATCGACATTGCCCACTAAATCTTGCATCACCAGAGGAGATGCATGACCGAATCTGCTTAGTGGTGGCGACACCAACCACAGTGCAAGAGTTGTGTAACATAGAGATTCAGGCAAACGCCCTCAAAGGGATGAGTTCAATCACTTTCGCTGTACCTTTAGTCGACGATTTCGACCCAGTAAAATTTAAAGACTGGAAGGTGCTGGCCAAATTCACACGTGCCCACAAGATGTGGACTCGAGTGGGTGAATCATGGGAGTTGCGACGCCCGTTGTATAGATTCCGTGTTTATCACAAACTCCGCTTACCGTCGTCGAGTCTGTTCGCTCGGAAGAGTGGAGGCAACATGACGATGCAGTTCAAAGGACACCTAGCTGGTGCTCCCATGAACGTAATGGCTGGCACTGGAGGGGATGACTCTTTTGTTAGTCTTGGCTTTACCAGACAGGTTGGCCTCAAGTACGAGCCATCGAATGGCGCAGTTGTTGTCGGTGACAACCGTACTGTACCCGTGATCGGTACTTGCAAAGCAAAAATTTGTATTCAAGGGTACACACAGAGTGTCACGTTGAAGGTACTTAACCTTCCTGACCTGTTCGACGTGGTGCTAGGCGATCCCTGGCTCCGTGAGAACAAGGCTCTAATGTGCTTTGAATGAAAGCGTGTGATCCTCCAAAAAGGACAACGCCGCTTAACGTTGATTACGAGTACGGAATTATCACCGACCCGACTCAAAGTCCATGCGAGCTTGTCTGCAATGCAGGTCAAGAGACGTGTTTGACAAGGTTGTCGATACTTCTTGGCTCAGCTGCAGAAAGTGGGGGATGACGTGACGGAAGACACGCCACAAGAGATCAGATCTCTATTGGCGGAGTTCTCGGATGTATTCCAAGACCCACCGGCTGGGCTTCCACCAGAAAGACACATTGGCCACACAATTCCACTGCAACCGGAGGCGACTCCTCCATTCAAACCCATGTATCGCCTTAGTCCAGCAGAAAGGCAAGAGGCCGAACGCCAAATCATAAATTACCTTGCAAAAGGATGGATTGAGCCAAGTAGCTCGCCGTACGGTGCGCCGATCCTTCTTATGAACAAAAAGGATGGTGGTTTACGTATGTGCGTAGATTACCGAGCGTTGAACAAGCCGACGGTGAAAAATCGATTCCCCTTACCGCGAATTGAGGACCTTTTTGACCAACTCCAAGGCGCAAAAGTATTTTCGTCCTTGGATTTATCTCGAGGGTACCATCAAATCCGCATCACGGAATATGATGTGCCCAAAACCGCGTTTCAAACGCACATGGGACACTATCAGTTCCGAGTGTTATGCTTCGGGCTTACAAATGTCCCGGCAACCTTCCAAGGAGAAATGAACCGAACGTTCGCCAAGCAACTCGGACAGTTTGTCTTGGTTTACCTGGATGATATCCTGGTTTTCTCCAAACCAATGGAAGAGCACATAGAACATCTGCGCGAAGTTCTCACAATCCTTCGGGAACAGAAGTTCTATGCNGGACACTATCAGTTCCGAGTGTTATGCTTCGGGCTTACAAATGTCCCGGCAACCTTCCAAGGAGAAATGAACCGAACGTTCGCCAAGCAACTCGGACAGTTTGTCTTGGTTTACCTGGATGATATCCTGGTTTTCTCCAAACCAATGGAAGAGCACATAGAACATCTGCGCGAAGTTCTCACAATCCTTCGGGAACAGAAGTTCTATGCAAAAGTGAGCAAGTGCAAGTTTGCACAAGATGAGCTTGAGTACCTTGGACACATCGTCGGCAAGGACGGCATCCGTGTCGACCCACAAAAAGTCCAAGCCGTTGTGGACTGGCCACGCCCCGAAAATGTTGGGCAGATTCGGTCGTTCCTCGGCCTTGCAAACTATTTTCGACGGTTTATGCAAGGGTATTCGACCCTAGTAGCACCGCTAACCAGGCTGACGCGAAAAGACGTGCGTTGGGCATGGACATCTGATTGCGATAACGCTTTTCTCAAAGTCAAAGAGCTTCTCTCCACGGCGCCCGTTCTAGCTCTTCCGGATCCATCGCAACCGTGGGAGGTTCGATGTGATGCGTTGGTAGTAGGACTTGGAGCCATCCTCATGCAAAACGGTCACCCAGTTGCGTATGAGAGCCGGAAGCTCATACCCGTGGAAACGTGGTACACGACTGGGGATCAAGAACGCCTTGCGGTAGTACATGCTTCCAAGATGTGGCGTTGCTACCTTGAGGGTGCTGAAGGGGGTGTGACGGTCGTGACCGACCATAATCCATTGGTGTTTTTCCAAACGCAACCGAAGCTGTCAACACGACAGGCGCGTTGGAGCGAATACCTGAGTCGATTCTCGTTCACATGGGAATATCGGCCAGGACGCATCAATGTGGTCGATCCACTAAGCCAACAGCCTGTGGAAATAAAAGCAACCACCAAGATCAGTGGGTGTTTTATGGCCATTGCAACAGCAACCGTACAACCACCGGATCTCCCTACACCTCTGCGTCAACTCCCACGAGAGATTATCCATTACAACGGTTCTGTAAACAAGATCCGGATGGGATACTATGTGGATTCTTGGTTTCAAGACTCTCAAAATCTTGACAAGTACGGCTTGGTGGAGGCCGCAAGAATCTTTTGGCACGGAGAACAAGCTGTTGTGCCAAACTCAGGAGACCTTCGAGCAAAGGTTATCTCCCAGTTCCACGACCCGCCGGTCGCAGGTCATGTGGGACCCCGACAGACCGGACAAGCACTCTCAGACCACTATTGGTGGCCAGGATGGAGTGTCGATGTCCGTAAGTATTGCATGACATGCAACCCATGTCTTCAGAATAAGGCTAGTAACAAGAAGCCTGCGGGACTCCTCCAGCAGCTTCCCATTCCTGGGACTCCATGGGAGTGCGTCAGCATGGACTTCATTACTGGTCTTCCGGACACGGCCCGTTGCCATGATGCAATACTAGTGGTTGTGGATCTTTTGACGAAGATGACACACTTCATTCCTACAACCACTGACGTGAACGCAGAGGAGACCGCTCGTCTCTTCTTTGAGGGTGTCGTAAAGTAGCACGGCTTGCCGTTGCGCATTATCTCCGATCGAGATCGAAAATTTGCTGGTAAGTTCTGGCAAAAGATGCACGAGTACTTCGGCAGCGAGTCGCAAATGTCGACAGCGTTTCACCCTCAAACGGATGGACAAACAGAGCGCATGAATCGCACTCTAGAGCAGATGCTCCGCATGTACGTGGACCCTGCCATGCATGATTGGGACGAATTCCTAGCACCGGCAGAGTTTGTGGTGAACAACTCGGTGAATGAGTCCACACAGTTCACACCGTTCATGTTGAACAGTGGTCGGCATCCAGTGGTACCCTCTTCATTGGTGAAGAGTGGGAGTACAGGAGGGCAGGTCCCTTCTGCTCAAGCCTTTGCCGAGCGCATCGACTCCTTGTTACAGGAGGCGAAGGGTCACCTTCAAGCAGCTCGGCAGCGACAAAAGGCATATGCCGACAAAGGTCGCCGGGAGGTGTCGTTTGACATCGGTGACAAAGTGCTGCTTAGCACTAAGAACCTTCGGTTGAAGTCCCCAGGGGCAAGAAAACTTCTACCGAAGTGGATTAGGCCGTTTCCCATTGTAGCACGCATCGGGCCAGTGGCATACCGATTGTTACTTCCGCCGATTATGAAGATACATGACGTGTTTCATGTGAGCTTGCTGGCTCCATACACGGCAGGAGGAACTGTTCAGCCACCGCCAGCTGTCCTAGCTACCGACGGCCAATACGAGGTCCTCCGCCTACTCCAGTACCGAGAGCGTACTCTTCGGTTGCGCGTTGTCAGGGAGTACCTCGTCCATTGGGCCGGTTGTGGACCTGAACAGAATTCATGGGAGCCTGAATCTCGGTTGCCCACAGGGGTGGTCAACGAGTACTGGAGCGAGCTTGCAGCTCGCTCAGATTGACGCGTGGCAGGAGGTACCACCTGAACGCGGAAAAGTGAACTACATTCCCACAGGGCAGCATTCATGGACAGCGACCATAGGAGGTTGGGGATGCCCAACATGGTTGTCGCGCGGACGCTCCAACCTAAAGGGGGGGGGCCGCTAGCCGTGCTGACCTACAAGCTGCAGCTTAGGTCTACGTAACATGCACGTGTTCATGTTTAGCTGGTGATTGAAATTATCAATTTTCTTTCAGAAGGTTGATGACTCACTGACTGACAATGCTACTTGTTGTTTATGAACCGGGGCGGTTCATGATAAGTGGGGAGGAATGTAGCGGGAGGGCCGGTTCGGCCCTCCCTCCTCGCTGATGCGAGGGGTGGTTGCGCACCACCCCTCGCGTCAGCGAGGGCTGGCCGGCGGCCAGCAGTTCGCTGGCCGTCGGCCAGCTTGCTGCCGGCCGGCTGGACGGCCGGCGGCCGGCCAAGCGACCGGCCGGCCACCGGCCGGCCAGCCGCCAGCCGCTGATCGCGGCCTCAGCCGGATCGGCGGGTAGGAGGCCACAAGGGCCTCAAGGGCGAGGCCTCGTGGCCTCATGCCCTCGCCCCCCCTCGCCCTCCTTGCAAACGGGCAAGAGAGGACGAAGGGATAGGGGTAGCGATGGGAGGTCAAAATACCTGGCGCGAAATTGCCGGCGTGCCTCGCACGCGATGATTTCGCGCCAGAACGACAAAACATGAATGGAAGTTCGTTTACAACAAACTTCGACATAAAACGAACAAAGTAACTCGTGCGAACACACGAGTCCGAGGTAAAAACCCCCGGTTTGGGTCCCAAAACTAGGGGTTTGGTTAAAAACGGAACTGGGCCTCCAGAGACTCGAAAAATTCGAGTCTCCCTGCTCTGGGTCGTTGATGACGATTGCCCCTCAGTCTTGCGAAAGGGGTAAACCCCTGATGCGGACAGAGAACGCCATTCTGCGAGCTCCGACGACGACTTCAGAGCAAGAGCTGGAGACACGGCACGTTACAATTTGTTAGTGTAAGTAAGTGCATGTGAGTGCATATAAGTGCGTGTATGTGCGTGTAAGCATGTGTAAGTGCGTATAAGTGCATGTAAGTACATGTAAGTGCGTGTACATACGTGTAAGTACGTGTAAGTTTGTGTAAGTGCGTGTAAGTGTGTGTAAGTGCGTGTAAGTCCGTGTAAGTGCGTGTAAGTACGTGTAAGTGTGCGTAAGTACATGTAAGTTCGTGTAAGTGATTGTCAGTTTGTGCAAGTGCGTGTTAGTGAGTATAAGTGCGTGTAAGTGCGTGTAAGTGTGTGTAAGTGCGTGTAAGTGCATATAAGTGTGTGTAAATGCGTGTAAGTACGTGTAAGTGCGTGTAAGTGCGTGTAATTACGTGTACGTATGTGTAAGTGAATGTACGTTTGTGTAAATGTGTGTAAGTACGTGCATGTAAGTGTGTGTAAGTGCATATAAGTGCGTGTAGGTACGTATAAGTGTGTGTAAGTGCGTGTAAGTGTGTGTACGTGCATGTAAGTGTGTGTAAGTGTGTGTAAGTATGCGTAAGTGCATCTAAGTGCATGTAAGTGCATGTAAGTGCGTGTAAGTGCGTATAAGTGCGTATAAGTGCGTATAAGTAAGTATAAGTGCGTATAAGTGCGTACAAGTGTGTGTAAGTGCGTATAAGTGTGGTGTAGATGAGTGTAAGTGTGTGTTAGTACGTATAAGTGTATGTAAGTGTGTGTAAGTGCATGTAAGTGCGTGTAAGTACGTGTAAGTGTGTAAGTACGTATAAGTATGTGTAAGTTCGTGTAAGCGAATGTAAGTTCGTGTAAGTGCGTGTAAGTGTGTGTAATTGCGTGTAAGTGTGTGTAAGTACATGTAAGTGTGTGTAAGTGCGTGTAAGTGTGTGTAAGTGCATGAAAGTGCGTGTAAGTACATGTAAGTGCGTGTAAGTATGTGTAAGTGCGTGTAAGTATGTGTTACTTTGTGTAAGTGAATGTACGTTTGTGTAAGTGTGTGCAAGTACGTGTAAGTGTGTGTAAGTATCTGTAAGTACGTGTAAGTGCGTGTAAGTATGTGTAAGTGCGTGTAAGTGCGTGTAAGTGCGTGTAAGTGCATGTATGTATGTATAAGTGCGTGTAAGTGCGTGTTAGTATGTGTGAGTATGTGTAAGAGCGTGTAAGTGCATGTAAATGTGTGTAAGTGCAGTTTAAGTTCATGTAAGTGAGTGTAAGTGCGTGTAAGTATGTGTAAGCATGTGTAAGTGTGTGTAAGTGCGTGTAAGTACGTGTAAGTCCGTGTAAGTGCGTGTAAGTGCGTGTAAGTGCTAAAAGTGCGTGTAAGTGCATGTAAGTGCATGTAAGTGCATGTAAGTGCATGTAAGTGCAGTTCAAATTCATGTAAGTGTGTGTAAGTACGTGTAAGTGCGTGTACGTATGTGTAAGTGCGTGTAAGTGTGTATAGGTACGTGTAAGTGCAGTTAAAGTGGGTGTAGTTTTGTGTAAGTTCATGTAAGTGTGTGTAAGTGCGTGTAAGTGCGTGTAAGTGTATGTAAGTACGTGTAAGTACATCTAAGTGTGTGTAAGTGCGTCTAAGTACGCGTAAGTGCGTGTAAGTGTATGTAAGTGCATGTAAGTGCGTGTAAGTGTGTTTGAAGTGTGTGTAAGATCGTGAAAGTGCGTATAAGTATGCATGAGAAAAAAATATCCGCTATCCGGGGTATCCGCACTATCCGTCCAGTATCCGGATAGCGGATAATACCTGGAAAACAACTTAGAAGGATATCCGGATACATCCGGATGTATCAGGATGTGGATATCAGCTGGAGATATGTGGCTTTTTTTGAAGGTGTCCGTGAGTATCCGGAGCTATCCGCTGGTATCCATACAAGTATCCGGATGTATCCGTATTCTATCCGTTGAACTTTCCGGATAGTGCAAGTATCCGCAAGTATCCGTCAATATCCGGATATTCGAGGCAACTATCCGGATAGTGGATACCTGACTGGTGAATATATCCGGATTTCGGATACCTCCAAAAAGGGACGAATATATCCGGATTCTCATGCCTATGTGTAAGTGCGTGTAAGTGCATGTAAGTGCGTGTAAGTGGGTGTAAGTGCGTGTTAGTGCGTGTAGGTGTGTGTAAAAGCGTATAAGTGTGTGTAAGTGTGCGTAAATGCGTGTAAGTGCATGTAAGTGCGTGTAAGTGCATGTAAGTGTGTGTAAGTGCATGTAAGTGCGTGTAACTGCGTATAAGTGCGTATAAGTGCGAGTAAGTATGTGTAAGTACATGTAAGTATGAATAAGTGCATGGAAGGGCGTATACGTGCGTGTAAGTGCGTGTAAGTGCGTATAAGTATGTGTGAGTACGTGTGAGTACGTGTAAGTATGTAAAAGTGCGTGTAAGTGCGTGTAAGTGTGTGTAAGTACGTGTAAGTGCGTGTAAGTGTGTGTAAGTGCATGTAAGTGCGCGTAAGTTTGTGTAAGTGCGTGTAAATGCGTGAAAGTATGTGTAAGTGCGTGTAAGTGCATGTAAGTGCATGTAAGGATGAATAAGTGCGTGTAAGAGCGTGCAAGAGCATGTGAGAGCATGTATGTGCGTATAAGTGCGTGTAAGTGCGTGTAAGTGTGTATAAATATGTGTTAGTGCGTGTAAGTGCATGTAAGTTCGTGTAAGTGTATGTAAGTGCGTGTAAGTACGTGTAAGTTTGTGTAAGTGTATGTAAGTGTGTGTAAGTGCGTGTAAGTACATGTAAGTGCATGTAAGTGTGTGTAAGTGCGTGTAAGTGCAAGAAAGTACGTGCGTGTAAGTGCGTGTAAGTGCGTTCAAGTGCGTGTAAGTGCGTGTAAGTACGTGTAAGTGCGTGTAAGTGCGTATAAGTGCGTAGAAGTGTGTCTAAGTGCGTGTAAGTACGTATAAGTGTGCGTAAGTGCGTGTAAGTGCAGTTTAAGTTCGTGTAAGTATGTGTAAGTGCATGTAAGTGCATGTAAGTTTGTGTAAGTGTGTATAAGTGCATGTAAGTGCGTGTACGTATGTGTAAGTACGTGTAAGTACGTGTAAGTGCAAGTAAGTGCGTGTAAGTACGTGTAAGTGCATGTAAGCACGTGTAAGTGTGTTTAAGTGTGTGTAAGTGCGTGTAAGTGGGTGTAAGTACGTGTAAGTGCAACTAAGTGCGTGTAAGTACGTGTAAGTACATATAAGTGTGTGTAAGTGCGTGTAAGTGTATGTAAGTGGATGTAAGTGCGTATAAGTATGTGTAAGTACGTGTAAGTTCGTGTAAGTGCGTGTAAGTGCATGTAAGTGACTGTAAGTGCTTGTAAGCGTGTGTAAGTGCGTGTAAGTGCGGTTGAAGTTCGTGTAAGTGCTTGTAAGTGCGTGTAAGTGCATGTAAGTGTGTTCATGTACGTGTAAGTGCGTATAAGTGCAGTTTCAGTGGATGTAACTTTGTGTATGTTCGTGTAAGTACGTGTAAGTACGTGTAAGTGTGTGTATGTGTGTGTACGTGTGTGTAAGTATGTGTAAGTGTGTATAAGTGCATGTAAGTGTGTGCCAGTACGTATAAGTGCGTGTTAGTGCATGTAAGTATCTGTAAGTGCGTGTAAGAGCATGTAAGTACGTGTAAGTGTGTGTAGGTGCATGTAGGTGCCTGTAATTGTGTGTAAGTACATATAAGTGTGTGTAAGTGCGTTTAAGTGCATGTAAGTGCATGTAAGTGTATGTAAGTGTGGTTTAAGTACGTATAAGTTTGTGTAAGTGTGTATAAGTGCGTATAAATGTGTATACGTATGTGTAAGTGCATGTAAGTGCGTGTAAGTGTAAATGTGTCCAAGTGTGTGTAAGTGTGTGTTCGTGTATATTAGTATGTATAAAAGCGTGTAAGTGTGTGTAAGTACGCGTAAGTGCATGTAAGTGCATGTAAGTGCATGTAAGAGTGTGTTAGTGCGTGCAAGTACGTGTAAGTGTGTGTAAGTATGTGTAAGTGCGTGTTAGTATATGTAAGTACGTATAATTGTGTGTAAGTACGTGTAAGTGTGTATAAGTGCGTATTAATGCGTGTAAGTGCGTGTAAGTGCATGTGAGTGCGTGTGAGTGCGTGTAAGTATGTGTAAGTATGTGTAAGTGCGTGTAAGTGTATGTAAGTAC
>SZWC01002589.1:0-32955 GCA_023375785.1 Penium margaritaceum | reverse complement strand
GTAAGTGCATGTAAGTGCATGTAAGTGCATGTAAGTGTGTGTAAGTGCGTGCAAGTACGTGTAAGTGTGTGTAAGTACGTGTAAGTGCGTGTTAGTATATGTAAGTACGTATAAGTGTGTGTAAGTACGTGTAAGTGTGTATAAGTGCGTATTAATGCGTGTAAGTGCGTGTAAGTGCATGTGAGTGCGTGTGAGTGCGTGTAAGTATGTGTAAGTATGTGTAAGTGCGTGTAAGTGTATGTAAGTACGTGTCAGTGTGTGTAAGTGCGTGTATGTGCGTGAAAGTGTGTGTAAATGCGTGTAACTTCGTGTAAGTGCGTGTAAGTGCGTTTAAGTATGTGTAAGTGCAAGAACGTGCGTGTAAGTGCGTGTAAGTGTGAGTAAGTGCGTATAAGTACGTGTAAGTTCGTGTAAGTGCATGTAAGTTCCTGTGAGTCTGTGTAAGTGCGTGTAAATGCGTGTAAGTGCGTGTAAGTGCGTGTAAGTGTGTGTAAGTGTGTGTAAGTGTGTGTAAGTGCATGTAAGTATGTGTAAGTACGTATAAGTACAAGTAAGTACGTGTAAGTGCGTGTAAGTGTGTGTAAGTACGTGTAAATGTGTGAAAGTGTGTGTAAGTGTGTGTAAGTGCGTGTAAGTACGTGTAAGTGCGTGCAAGTATGTGTTAGTACGTGTAAGTGTGTGTAAGTGTGTTTAAGTGCGTGTAAGTGCGTGTAAATGCGTGTAAGTACGTGTAAGTACGTGTGAGTACGTGTAAGTTTGTGTAATTGACTGTCAGTTTGTGTAAGTGCGTGTAAGTACATGCAAGTGCGTGTAAGTACGTGTAAGTGCGTATAAGTGTGTGTAAATGCGTGTAAGTGCATGTAAGTGCATGTAAGTGCATGTTAGTATGTGTAAGTTTATGTAAGTGAATGTAAGTTCGTGTAAGTGTGTGAAAGTGCATGTAAGTGTGTGTAAGTGCGTATAAGTCCGTGTGTGTGTGTAAGTACGTGTAAGTGTGTATAAGTGTGTGTAAGTGCATGAAAGTACGTGTACGTGTATGTAAGTGCATGTTAGTGCGTGTGAGTACATGTAAGAGCGTGTAAGGGCATACAAGTGCGTGTAAGTGCGGTTTAAGTTCGTGTAAGTGAGTGTAAATGTGTGTAAGTACGTGTACGTTTGTGTAAGTGCGTGTAAGTGTGTGTAAGTGCTAAAAGTGAGTGACAGTGCGTATAAGTGCGTGTAAGTATGTGTAATTGCATGTAAATGCATGTAAGTGTATGTTTGTGGTAAGTAAGTGTAAGTACGTATAAGTGTGTGTAAGTGCGTGTTAGTGCATGTAAGTGCGTGTAAGTGCGTGTAAGTATGTGTAAGTGTGTCAAAGTATGTATAAGTGCGCGTAAGTGTGTGTAAGTGCGTGTGAGTGCGTGTACATATGTATAAGTGCGTGTAAGTGCATGTAAGTGTGTGTACGTGCGTATAAGTGTGTGTAAGTGTGTGTAAGTTTGTGTAAGTGTGTGTTAATGCGTGTAAGTGTGTGTAAGTATGTGTTAGTGCATGTAAGTGCGTGTAAGTGTGTGTAAGTGCGTGTAAGTTCGTATAAGTGTGTGTAAGTGCGTGTAAGTACTTATAAGTGCGTGAAAGTGCGTGTAAGTGTGTGTAAGTGCGTGTAAGTTCGTATAAGTGTGTGTAAGTGCGTGTAAGTACTTATAAGTGCGTGAAAGTGCGTGTAAATGCGTGTAAGTGCAAGAAAGTACGTGTAAGTGTGTGTAAGTGCGTGTAAGTGCGTATAAGTACGTGTAAGTTTGTGTAAGTGCATGTAAGTTCCTGTGAGTGTGTGTAAGCGCGTGTACGTGCGTGTAAGTGCGTGTAAGTGTGTGTAAGTTCGTTTAAGTGCCTGTAAGTACGTGTAAGTATTTGTTAGTGCAAGTAAGTGCATGTGAGTGCATATAAGTGCGTGTATGTGCGTGTAAGCACGTGTAAGTGCTTATAAGTGCATGGTGCGAACTGGTTGCGGAGTGGTGCCAACTGGTTGTGGAGTGGTGCGAACTGGATGCGGAGTGGTGCGAACTGGTTGCGGAGTGGTGCGAACTGGTTGCGGAGTGGTGTGAACTGGTTGCGGAGTGGTGCGAACTGGTTGCGGAGTGGTGCGAACTGGTTGCGAAGTGGTGCAAACTGGTTTCGAATTGGTGCGAACTGGTTGCGGAGTGGTGCGAACTGGTTGCAGAGTGGTGCGAACTGGTTGCGGAGAGGTGCGAACTGGTTGCGGAGTGGTGCGAACTGGTTGTAGAGTGGTGCAAACTGGTTGCGAATTGGTGCGAACTGGTTGCGGAGTGGTGCGAACTGGTTGCAGAGTGGTGCGAACTGGTTGCGGAGAGGTGCGAACTGGTTGCGGAGTGGTGCGAACTGGTTGTAGAGTGGTGCAAACTGGTTGCCGAGAGGTGGGAACTGGTTGCCGAGAGGTGCCAACTGGTTGCGGAGTGGTGCGAACTGGTTGCGGAGTGGTGCAAACTGGTTGTGGAATGGTGCGAACCGGTTGCGGAGTGGTGCGAACTGGTTGCGGAGAGGTGCAAACTGGTAGTGGAGTGTTGCGAACTGGTTGCATAGTGGTGCGAACTGGTTGCGGAGTGGTGGGAACTGGTTGCCGAGTGGTGCGAACTGGTTACGGAGTGGTGTGAACTGGTTGCCGACTGGTGCGAACTGGTTGCGGAGGGGTGCGAACTGGTTGCGGAGTGGTGCGAAGTGGTTGCGGAGTGGTGCGAATTGGTCGTGGAGTTGTGCAAATCGGTTGCGGAGTGGTGGGAACTGGTTGCGGAGTGGTGCAAACAGGTTGCGGAGTGGTGCAAACAGGCTGCGGAGTGGTGCGAACTGGTTGCGGAGTGGTGCAAACTGGTTGCGGAGTGGTGCGAACTGGTTGCGGAGTGGTTCAAACTGGTTGCGGAGTGGTGCGAACTGGTAGCGGAGTGGTGCGAACCCGTTTCCGAATGATGTGAGCTGGTTGGGGAGTGGTGCGAACCGGTCGTGGAGTGGTGCAAACTTGTTGCAGAGTGGTGAAAACTGGTTGCGGATTGGTGCAAACTGGTTGCGGAGTGACGCAAACTGGTTGCGGAGTGGTGCGAACTGGTTGCGGAGTGGTGCGAACGGGTTGCGGAGTGGTGCGAACTGGTTGCGGAGTGGTGCAAACTGGTTGCGGAGTGGTGCGAACTGGTTGCGGAGTGGTGCGAACTGGCTGCTGAGTGGTGCAAACTGGTTGCGGAGTGGTGTGAACTGGTTGCCGAGTGGTGCGAACTCGTTGCAGAGTGGTGCGAACTGGTTTCGGAGTGGTGCGAACTGGTTGTGGAGTGGTGCGCACTCGTCGCGGAGTGGTGCGAACCGGTTGCAGAGTGGTGGGAACTGGTTGCGGGATGGAGCAAACAGGTTGCGTAGAAGTGCGAACCGGTTGCGGAGTGGTGCGAACTCGTCGCGGAGTGGTGCGAACTGGTTGCGGAGTGGTGAGAACTAGCTGCGGAGTGGTGTGAACTGGTTGCGGAGTGGTGCAAACTGGTTGCGGAGTGGTGCGAACAGGTTGCAGAGTGGTGCAAACTGGTTGCAGAGTGGTGCAAACTGGTAGAGGAGTGGTGCGAACCGGATTCGGAATGATGCGAACTAGTTGGGGAGTGGTGCGAACTGGTTGTGGAGTGGTGCGAACTGGTCGCGGAGTGGTGCAAACATGTTGCGGAGTGGTGCAAACTGGTTGCAGAGTGGTGCGAACTGGTTGCGGAGTCGTGCGAACGGGTTGCGGAGTGGTGCGAACTGGTCGCGGAGTGGTGCGAACAGGTTGCGGAGTAGTGCGAACCGGTTGCGGAGTGGTGCGAACCAGTTGCAGAGTGGTGCAAACTGGTTGAGGAGTGGTGCGAACGGGTTGCCGAGTGGTGCGAACTGGTTGCGGAGTCGTGCGAACGGGTTGCGGAGTGGTGCGAACTGGTCGCGGAGTGGTGCGAACAGGTTGCGGAGTAGTGCGAACCGGTTGCGGAGTGGTGCGAACCAGTTGCAGAGTGGTGCAAACTGGTTGAGGAGTGGTGCGAACGGGTTGCCGAGTGGTGCGAACTGGTTGCGGAGTCGTGCGAACGGGTTGCGGAGTGGTGCGAACTGGTCGCGGAGTGGTGCGAACAGGTTGCGGAGTAGTGCGAACCGGTTGCGGAGTGGTGCGAACCAGTTGCAGAGTGGTGCAAACTGGTTGAGGAGTGGTGCGAACGGGTTGCCGAGTGGTGCGAACTGGTTGCGGAGTCGTGCGAACGGGTTGCGGAGTGGTGCGAACTGGTCGCGGAGTGGTGCGAACAGGTTGCGGAGTAGTGCGAACCGGTTGCGGAGTGGTGCGAACCAGTTGCAGAGTGGTGCAAACTGGTTGAGGAGTGGTGCGAACGGGTTGCCGAGTGGTGCGAACTGGTTGCGGAGTCGTGCGAACGGGTTGCGGAGTGGTGCGAACTGGTCGCGGAGTGGTGCGAACAGGTTGCGGAGTAGTGCGAACCGGTTGCGGAGTGGTGCGAACCAGTTGCAGAGTGGTGCAAACTGGTTGAGGAGTGGTGCGAACGGGTTGCCGAGTGGTGCGAACTGGTTGCGGAGTCGTGCGAACGGGTTGCGGAGTGGTGCGAACTGGTCGCGGAGTGGTGCGAACAGGTTGCGGAGTAGTGCGAACCGGTTGCGGAGTGGTGCGAACCAGTTGCAGAGTGGTGCAAACTGGTTGAGGAGTGGTGCGAACGGGTTGCCGAGTGGTGCGAACTGGTTGCGGAGTCGTGCGAACGGGTTGCGGAGTGGTGCGAACTGGTCGCGGAGTGGTGCGAACAGGTTGCGGAGTAGTGCGAACCGGTTGCGGAGTGGTGCGAACCAGTTGCAGAGTGGTGCAAACTGGTTGAGGAGTGGTGCGAACGGGTTGCCGAGTGGTGCGAACTGGTTGCGGAGTCGTGCGAACGGGTTGCGGAGTGGTGCGAACTGGTCGCGGAGTGGTGCGAACAGGTTGCGGAGTAGTGCGAACCGGTTGCGGAGTGGTGCGAACCAGTTGCAGAGTGGTGCAAACTGGTTGAGGAGTGGTGCGAACGGGTTGCCGAGTGGTGCGAACTGGTTGCGGAGTCGTGCGAACGGGTTGCGGAGTGGTGCGAACTGGTCGCGGAGTGGTGCGAACAGGTTGCGGAGTAGTGCGAACCGGTTGCGGAGTGGTGCGAACCAGTTGCAGAGTGGTGCAAACTGGTTGAGGAGTGGTGCGAACGGGTTGCCGAGTGGTGCGAACTGGTTGCGGAGTCGTGCGAACGGGTTGCGGAGTGGTGCGAACTGGTCGCGGAGTGGTGCGAACAGGTTGCGGAGTAGTGCGAACCGGTTGCGGAGTGGTGCGAACCAGTTGCAGAGTGGTGCGAACCGGTTGCGGAGTGGTGGGAACTGGTTGCCGAGTGGTGCGAACTCGTTGCAGAGTGGTGCGAACTGGTTGCGGAGAGGTGGGAACTGGTTGCGGAGTGGTGCGAACTGGTTGCGGAGTGGTGCGAACGGGTTGCGGAGTGGTGCGAACTGGTTGCGGAGTGGTGCAAACTGGTTGCGGAGTGGTGCGAACTGGTTGCGGAGTGATGCGAACTGGTTGCGGTGTGGTGCGAACCGGATGCGGAGTGGTGTGAACTGGTTGCCGACTGGTGCGAACCGGTTGCGGAATGGTGCGAACCGGTTGCGGAGTGGTGCGAACTGGTTGCGGAGTGGTGCGAACCAGTTGCAGAGTGGTGCAAACTGGTTGCGGAGTGGTGCGAACTGCTTGTGGAGTGGTGCGAACTGGTTGCGGTGTGGTGCGAAATGGTTGCGGTGTGGTGCGAACTGGTTGGGGAGTGGTGCGAACTCGTTGCGGAGAGGTGCGAACTGGCTGCGGAGTGGGGCGAACTGGTTGCGGAGTGGTACAAACTGGTTGCGGAGTGGTGCAAACTGGTTACAGAGTGGTGCAAACATGTTGCGGAGTGGTGCGAAGTGGTTGCGGAGTGGTGCGAACTGGTTGCGGAGTGGTGTAAGCTGGTTTCGGAGCTGTGCGAACTGGTTGCGGAGTGATGCGAACTGGTTGCGGAGTGGTGCCAACTGGTTACAGAGTGATGTGAACTTGTTCGAAGTGGTGCGAACTGGTTGCCGAGAGGTGCGAACGGGTTGCGTAGTGGTGCGAACTGGTTGCGGGGTGGTGCGAACTGGTTGCAGAGTGGTGCGAACCGGTTGCGGCGTGGTGCGAACTGGTTGCGGAGTGGTGCGAACCAGTTGCGGAGTGGTGCGTACCGGTTGCGGAGTGGTGCGAACCGGTTGCGGAGGGGTGCGAACTGGTCGTGGAGTGGTGCGAACCGGTTGCGGTGTGGTGGGAACTGGTTGCGGAGTGGTCAAAACTGGTTGCGGAGTGGTGCGAACTGGTTGTGGAGTGGTCCAAACTGGTTGCGGAGTGGTGCGAACTGGTTGCGGAGTGGTGCGAACTGGTTGCGGAGTGGTGCGAACTGCTTGCGGAGTGGTGCAAACTGGTTGTGGAGTGGTGCAAACTGGTTTCGGAGGGGTGCGAACTTGTTGCAGAGTGGTACAAACTGGTTGCGGTGTGGTGCAAACTGGTTGCGGAGAGGTGGGAACTGGTTGCGGAGTGGTGCGAACTGGTTGCATAGTGGTGCAAACGGGTTGTGGAGAGTTGGGAACTGGTTGCGAAGAGGTGCCAACTGGTTGCGGAGTGGTGCGAACTGGTTTCCGAGTGGTGCAAACTTGTTGCGGAGTGGTGCGAACTGGTTGCGGAGTGGTGCGAACTGGTTGCGGAGTGGTGCGAACTGGTTGCGGAGTGGTGCGAACTGGTTTCCGAGTGGTGCAAACTTGTTGCGGAGTGGTGCGAACTGGTTGCGGAGTGGTGCGAACTGGTTGCGGAGTGGTGCGAACTGGTTGCGGAGTGGTGCGAACTGTTTGCCGAGTGGTGCAAACTGGTTGCGGAGTGGTGCGAACGAGTTGTGGAGTGGTGCGAACTGGTTGCGGAGTGGTGCAAACTGGTTGCAGAGTGGTGCGAACTGGTTGCGGAGTGGTGCGAACTGGTTGCGGAGTGGTGCAAACTGGTTGCGGAGTGGTGCAAACTGGTTGCGGAGTGGTGCAAACTGGTTGCGGAGTGGTGCGAACTGGTTGCGGAGTGGTGCGAACTGGTTGCTGAGTGGTGCAAACTGGTTGCGGAGTGGTGTGAACTGGTTGCCGAGTGGTACGAACTGGTTACAGAGTGGTGCGAACTGGTTGCAGAGTGGTGCGATCTGGTTGCGGAGTGGTGCGAACTCGTCGCGGAGTGGTGCGAACCGGTTGCGGATTGGTGGGAACTGGTTGCAGAGTGGAGCAAACAGGTTGCGTAGAAGTGCGAACCGGTTGCGGAGTGGGTCGAGCTCGTCGCGGAGTGGTGCGAACTGGTTCCGGAGTGGTGAGAACTGGCTGCGGAGTGGTGCGATCTGGTTGCGGAGTGGTGCAAACTGGTTGCGGAGTGGTGCGAATAGGTTGCAGAGTGGTGCAAAATGGTTGCAGAGTGGTGCAAACTGGTAGCGGAGTGGTGCGAACCAGATTTGGAATGATGCGAACTAGTTGGGGAGTGGTGCGAACTGGTTGTGGAGTGGTGCGAACTGGTCGCGGAGTGGTGCAAACATGTTGCGGAGTGGTGCAAACTGGTTGCAGATTGGTGCAAACTGGTTGCGGAGTGATGCAAACTGGTTGCGGAGTGACGCAAACTGGTTGCGGCATGGTGCAAACTGGTTGANGGAGTGGTGCGAACTGGTTTTGGAGTGGTGTGAACTGGTTCCGGAGTGGTGCGAACTGGTTGCGGAGTGGTGCGAACTGGTTGCGGAGTGGTGCGAACTGGTTGCGGAGTGGTACGAACTGGTTGCGGAGTGGTGCGAACTGGTTGCGGAGTGGTGCGAACTGGTCGCGGAGTGGTGCGAACCGGTTGCGGGGTGGTGCGAACTGGTTGCGGAGTTGTGCGAACAGGTTGCGGAGTAGTGCAAACTGGTTGCAGAGTGGTGCGGACTGGTTGCGGAGTGGTGCGAACTGGTTGCCGAGTGATGGGAACTGGCTGCGCAGTGGTGCCTACTGGTTGCGGAGTGGTGCGAACTGGTTGCAGAGTGGTGCGAACCGGTTGCAGAGTGGTGCAAACCGGTTGCGGAGTGGTACAAACCGGTTGCGGAGTGGTGCGAACCGGTTGCGAGGGGTACGAACTGGTTGCGGAGTGGAGCGAACTGGTTGCGGAGTGGTGCGAACTGGTTGCGGAGTGGTGCGGACTGGTTGTGGAGTGGTGCGAACCGGTTGCGGAGTGGTGCGAACTGGTTGCGGAGTGGTGCGAACTGGTTGCGGAGTGGTGCGAAATGGTTGCGGAAGGGTGCAAACTGATTGCGAATTGGTGCGAACTGGTTGCGGAGTGGTGCGAACTGGTTGCGGAGTAGTGCGAACTGCTTGCGCAGTGGTGCGAACTGGTTGCGGAGTGGTGCGACCTGGGTTTGGAGTGGTGCGAACTGGTTGCGGAGTGGTGCAAACTGGTTGCGGTGTGGTGCGAACTGGTTTCGGAGAGGTGCGAACTGGTTGCGGAGTGGTGCGAACTGGTTGCAGAGTGGTGCAAACTGGTTGCGGAGCAGTGGGAACTGGTTGCGGAGAGGTGCCCACTGGTTGCGGAGGGGTGCGAACTGGTTGCGGAGTGGTGCAAACTGGTTGCGGAGTGGTGCGAACCGGTTGCGGAGTGGTGCGAACTGGTTGCGGAGTGGTGCGCACTGGTTGTGGAGTGTTGCAAACTGGTTGCGGAGTGGTGCGAACTGGTTGCGGAGTGGTGCGAACTGGTTGCCGAGTGGTGCGAACTCGTTGCGGATTGGTGTGAACTGGTTGCCGACTGGTGCGAACTGGTTGCCGAGGGGTGCGAACTGGTTGCGGAATGGTGTGAACTGGCTGCGGAGTGGTGCGAATTGGTGGCGGAGTTGTGCGGACCGGTTGCGGAGTGGTAAGAACTGGTTGCGGAGTGGTGCAAACAGGGTGCGGAGTAGTGTGAACCGGTTGCGGAGTGGTGCGAACTGGTCGCGGAGTGGTGCGAACTGGTTGCGGAGTGGTGCGAACTGGCTGCGGAGTGGTGCGAACTGGTTGCAGAGTGGTGCGAACCGGTTGCGGAGTGGTGCGAACCAGTTGCAGAGTGGTGCGAACCGGTTGCGGAGTGGTGCGAACCAGTTGCAGAGTGGTGCGAACCGGTTGCGGAGTGGTGCGAACCAGTTGCAGAGTGGTGCGAACCGGTTGCGGAGTGGTGCGAACCAGTTGCAGAGTGGTGCGAACCGGTTGCGGAGTGGTGCGAACCAGTTGCAGAGTGGTGCGAACCGGTTGCGGAGTGGTGCGAACCAGTTGCAGAGTGGTGCGAACCGGTTGCGGAGTGGTGCGAACCAGTTGCAGAGTGGTGCGAACCGGTTGCGGAGTGGTGCGAACCAGTTGCAGAGTGGTGCGAACCGGTTGCGGAGTGGTGCGAACCAGTTGCAGAGTGGTGCGAACCGGTTGCGGAGTGGTGCGAACCAGTTGCAGAGTGGTGCGAACCGGTTGCGGAGTGGTGCGAACCAGTTGCAGAGTGGTGCGAACCGGTTGCGGAGTGGTGCGAACCAGTTGCAGAGTGGTGCGAACCGGTTGCGGAGTGGTGCGAACCAGTTGCAGAGTGGTGCGAACCGGTTGCGGAGTGGTGCGAACCAGTTGCAGAGTGGTGCGAACCGGTTGCGGAGTGGTGCGAACCAGTTGCAGAGTGGTGCGAACCGGTTGCGGAGTGGTGCGAACCAGTTGCAGAGTGGTGCGAACCGGTTGCGGAGTGGTGCGAACCAGTTGCAGAGTGGTGCGAACCGGTTGCGGAGTGGTGCGAACCAGTTGCAGAGTGGTGCGAACCGGTTGCGGAGTGGTGCGAACCAGTTGCAGAGTGGTGCGAACCGGTTGCGGAGTGGTGCGAACCAGTTGCAGAGTGGTGCGAACCGGTTGCGGAGTGGTGCGAACCAGTTGCAGAGTGGTGCGAACCGGTTGCGGAGTGGTGCGAACCAGTTGCAGAGTGGTGCGAACCGGTTGCGGAGTGGTGCGAACCAGTTGCAGAGTGGTGCGAACCGGTTGCGGAGTGGTGCGAACCAGTTGCAGAGTGGTGCGAACCGGTTGCGGAGTGGTGCGAACCAGTTGCAGAGTGGTGCGAACCGGTTGCGGAGTGGTGCGAACCAGTTGCAGAGTGGTGCGAACCGGTTGCGGAGTGGTGCGAACCAGTTGCAGAGTGGTGCGAACCGGTTGCGGAGTGGTGCGAACCAGTTGCAGAGTGGTGCGAACCGGTTGCGGAGTGGTGCGAACCAGTTGCAGAGTGGTGCGAACCGGTTGCGGAGTGGTGCGAACCAGTTGCAGAGTGGTGCGAACCGGTTGCGGAGTGGTGCGAACCAGTTGCAGAGTGGTGCGAACCGGTTGCGGAGTGGTGCGAACCAGTTGCAGAGTGGTGCGAACCGGTTGCGGAGTGGTGCGAACCAGTTGCAGAGTGGTGCGAACCGGTTGCGGAGTGGTGCGAACCAGTTGCAGAGTGGTGCGAACCGGTTGCGGAGTGGTGCGAACCAGTTGCAGAGTGGTGCGAACCGGTTGCGGAGTGGTGCGAACCAGTTGCAGAGTGGTGCGAACCGGTTGCGGAGTGGTGCGAACCAGTTGCAGAGTGGTGCGAACCGGTTGCGGAGTGGTGCGAACCAGTTGCAGAGTGGTGCGAACCGGTTGCGGAGTGGTGCGAACCAGTTGCAGAGTGGTGCGAACCGGTTGCGGAGTGGTGCGAACCAGTTGCAGAGTGGTGCGAACCGGTTGCGGAGTGGTGCGAACCAGTTGCAGAGTGGTGCGAACCGGTTGCGGAGTGGTGCGAACCAGTTGCAGAGTGGTGCGAACCGGTTGCGGAGTGGTGCGAACCAGTTGCAGAGTGGTGCGAACCGGTTGCGGAGTGGTGCGAACCAGTTGCAGAGTGGTGCGAACCGGTTGCGGAGTGGTGCGAACCAGTTGCAGAGTGGTGCGAACCGGTTGCGGAGTGGTGCGAACCAGTTGCAGAGTGGTGCGAACCGGTTGCGGAGTGGTGCGAACCAGTTGCAGAGTGGTGCGAACCGGTTGCGGAGTGGTGCGAACCAGTTGCAGAGTGGTGCGAACCGGTTGCGGAGTGGTGCGAACCAGTTGCAGAGTGGTGCGAACCGGTTGCGGAGTGGTGCGAACCAGTTGCAGAGTGGTGCGAACCGGTTGCGGAGTGGTGCGAACCAGTTGCAGAGTGGTGCGAACCGGTTGCGGAGTGGTGCGAACCAGTTGCAGAGTGGTGCGAACCGGTTGCGGAGTGGTGCGAACCAGTTGCAGAGTGGTGCGAACCGGTTGCGGAGTGGTGCGAACCAGTTGCAGAGTGGTGCGAACCGGTTGCGGAGTGGTGCGAACCAGTTGCAGAGTGGTGCGAACCGGTTGCGGAGTGGTGCGAACCAGTTGCAGAGTGGTGCGAACCGGTTGCGGAGTGGTGCGAACCAGTTGCAGAGTGGTGCGAACCGGTTGCGGAGTGGTGCGAACCAGTTGCAGAGTGGTGCGAACCGGTTGCGGAGTGGTGCGAACCAGTTGCAGAGTGGTGCGAACCGGTTGCGGAGTGGTGCGAACCAGTTGCAGAGTGGTGCGAACCGGTTGCGGAGTGGTGCGAACCAGTTGCAGAGTGGTGCGAACCGGTTGCGGAGTGGTGCGAACCAGTTGCAGAGTGGTGCGAACCGGTTGCGGAGTGGTGCGAACCAGTTGCAGAGTGGTGCGAACCGGTTGCGGAGTGGTGCGAACCAGTTGCAGAGTGGTGCGAACCGGTTGCGGAGTGGTGCGAACCAGTTGCAGAGTGGTGCGAACCGGTTGCGGAGTGGTGCGAACCAGTTGCAGAGTGGTGCGAACCGGTTGCGGAGTGGTGCGAACCAGTTGCAGAGTGGTGCGAACCGGTTGCGGAGTGGTGCGAACCAGTTGCAGAGTGGTGCGAACCGGTTGCGGAGTGGTGCGAACCAGTTGCAGAGTGGTGCGAACCGGTTGCGGAGTGGTGCGAACCAGTTGCAGAGTGGTGCGAACCGGTTGCGGAGTGGTGCGAACCAGTTGCAGAGTGGTGCGAACCGGTTGCGGAGTGGTGCGAACCAGTTGCAGAGTGGTGCGAACCGGTTGCGGAGTGGTGCGAACCAGTTGCAGAGTGGTGCGAACCGGTTGCGGAGTGGTGCGAACCAGTTGCAGAGTGGTGCGAACCGGTTGCGGAGTGGTGCGAACCAGTTGCAGAGTGGTGCGAACCGGTTGCGGAGTGGTGCGAACCAGTTGCAGAGTGGTGCGAACCGGTTGCGGAGTGGTGCGAACCAGTTGCAGAGTGGTGCGAACCGGTTGCGGAGTGGTGCGAACCAGTTGCAGAGTGGTGCGAACCGGTTGCGGAGTGGTGCGAACCAGTTGCAGAGTGGTGCGAACCGGTTGCGGAGTGGTGCGAACCAGTTGCAGAGTGGTGCGAACCGGTTGCGGAGTGGTGCGAACCAGTTGCAGAGTGGTGCGAACCGGTTGCGGAGTGGTGCGAACCAGTTGCAGAGTGGTGCGAACCGGTTGCGGAGTGGTGCGAACCAGTTGCAGAGTGGTGCGAACCGGTTGCGGAGTGGTGCGAACCAGTTGCAGAGTGGTGCGAACCGGTTGCGGAGTGGTGCGAACCAGTTGCAGAGTGGTGCGAACCGGTTGCGGAGTGGTGCGAACCAGTTGCAGAGTGGTGCGAACCGGTTGCGGAGTGGTGCGAACCAGTTGCAGAGTGGTGCGAACCGGTTGCGGAGTGGTGCGAACCAGTTGCAGAGTGGTGCGAACCGGTTGCGGAGTGGTGCGAACCAGTTGCAGAGTGGTGCGAACCGGTTGCGGAGTGGTGCGAACCAGTTGCAGAGTGGTGCGAACCGGTTGCGGAGTGGTGCGAACCAGTTGCAGAGTGGTGCGAACCGGTTGCGGAGTGGTGCGAACCAGTTGCGGAGTGGTGCGTACCGGTTGCGGAGTGGTGCGAACTGGTTGCGGAGAGGTGGGAACTGGTTGCGGAGTGGTGCGAACTGGTCGCGGAGTGGTGCGAACCGGTTGCGAAGTGGTGCGAACTGGTTGCGGAGTGGTGCGAACTGGTTGCGGAGTGGTGCAAACGGGTTGCGTAGTGGTGCGAACTGGTTGCGGGGTGGTGCGAACTGGTTGCAGAGTGGTGTGAACCGGTTGCGGCGTGGTGCAAACCGGTTGCGGAGTGGTGCGAACCAGTTGCAGAGTGGTGCGAACCGGTTGCGGAGTGGTGCAAACCGGTTGCGGAGGGGTGCGAACTGGTCACGGAGTGGTGCGAACCGGTTGCGGAATGGTGGGAACTGGTTGCGGAGTGGTGCGAACTGGTTGCGGAGTGGTGCGAACTGGTTGTGGGATGGTGCAAACTGGTTGCGGAGTGGTGCGAACTGGTGGCGGAGTAGTGTGAACTGGTTGCGGGGTGGTGCGAACTGCTTGCGGAGTGGTGCGAACTGGTTGTGGAGTGGTGCAAACTGGTTTCGGAGGGGTGCGAACTGCTTGCCGAGTGGTGCGAACTGGTTGCGGAGAGGTGCGAACTGGTTGCAGAGTGGTGCGAACCGGTTGCGGAGGGGTGCGAACTGGTCGCGGAGTGGTGCGAACTGGCTGCCGAGTGGTGCGAACTGGTTGCGGAATGGTGCGAACTCGTTGCGGAGAGGTGCGAACTGGTTGCAGAGTGGTGCGAACCGGTTGCGGAGGGGTGCGAACTGGTCGCGGAGTGGTGCGAACTGGCTGCCGAGTGGTGCGAACTGGTTGCGGAATGGTGCGAACTCGTTGCGGAGAGGTGCGAACTGGTTGCAGAGTGGTGCGAACCGGTTGCGGAGGGGTGCGAACTGGTCGCGGAGTGGTGCGAACTGGCTGCCGAGTGGTGCGAACTGGTTGCGGAATGGTGCGAACTCGTTGCGGAGAGGTGCGAACTGGTTGCAGAGTGGTGCGAACCGGTTGCGGAGGGGTGCGAACTGGTCGCGGAGTGGTGCGAACTGGCTGCCGAGTGGTGCGAACTGGTTGCGGAATGGTGCGAACTCGTTGCGGAGAGGTGCGAACTGGTTGCAGAGTGGTGCGAACCGGTTGCGGAGGGGTGCGAACTGGTCGCGGAGTGGTGCGAACTGGCTGCCGAGTGGTGCGAACTGGTTGCGGAATGGTGCGAACTCGTTGCGGAGAGGTGCGAACTGGTTGCAGAGTGGTGCGAACCGGTTGCGGAGGGGTGCGAACTGGTCGCGGAGTGGTGCGAACTGGCTGCCGAGTGGTGCGAACTGGTTGCGGAATGGTGCGAACTCGTTGCGGAGAGGTGCGAACTGGTTGCAGAGTGGTGCGAACCGGTTGCGGAGGGGTGCGAACTGGTCGCGGAGTGGTGCGAACTGGCTGCCGAGTGGTGCGAACTGGTTGCGGAATGGTGCGAACTCGTTGCGGAGAGGTGCGAACTGGTTGCAGAGTGGTGCGAACCGGTTGCGGAGGGGTGCGAACTGGTCGCGGAGTGGTGCGAACTGGCTGCCGAGTGGTGCGAACTGGTTGCGGAATGGTGCGAACTCGTTGCGGAGAGGTGCGAACTGGTTGCAGAGTGGTGCGAACCGGTTGCGGAGGGGTGCGAACTGGTCGCGGAGTGGTGCGAACTGGCTGCCGAGTGGTGCGAACTGGTTGCGGAATGGTGCGAACTCGTTGCGGAGAGGTGCGAACTGGTTGCAGAGTGGTGCGAACCGGTTGCGGAGGGGTGCGAACTGGTCGCGGAGTGGTGCGAACTGGCTGCCGAGTGGTGCGAACTGGTTGCGGAATGGTGCGAACTCGTTGCGGAGAGGTGCGAACTGGTTGCAGAGTGGTGCGAACCGGTTGCGGAGGGGTGCGAACTGGTCGCGGAGTGGTGCGAACTGGCTGCCGAGTGGTGCGAACTGGTTGCGGAATGGTGCGAACTCGTTGCGGAGAGGTGCGAACTGGTTGCAGAGTGGTGCGAACCGGTTGCGGAGGGGTGCGAACTGGTCGCGGAGTGGTGCGAACTGGCTGCCGAGTGGTGCGAACTGGTTGCGGAATGGTGCGAACTCGTTGCGGAGAGGTGCGAACTGGTTGCAGAGTGGTGCGAACTGTTTGCGGAGTGGTGCAAACTGGTTGCGGAGTGGTGCGACGAGTTGTGGAGTGGTGCGAACTGGTTGCGGAGTGGTGCGAACTGGTTGCAGAGTGGTGCGAACTGGTTGCGGAGTGGTGCGAACTGGTTGCTGAGTGGTGCAAACTAGTTGCGTAGTGGTGTGAACTGGTTGCCGAGTGGTACGAACTGATTGGAGAGTGGTGCGAACTGGTTGCGGAGTGGTGCGAACTGGTTGCGGAGTGGTGCGAACTCGTCGCAGAGTGGTGCGAACCAGTTGCGGATTGGTGGGAACTGGTTGCGGAGTGGAGCGAACAGGTTGCGTAGAAGTGCGAACTGGTTGCGGAGTGGTGCGAACTCATCGCGGAGTGGTGCGAACTGGTTGCGGAGTGGTGAGAACTGGCTGCGGAGTGGTGCGATCTGGTTGCGGAGTGGTGCAAACTGGTTGCGGATTCGTGCGAACAGGTTGCAGAGTGGTGCAAACTGGTTGCAGAGTGGTGCGAACTGGTAGCGGAGTGGTGCGAACCAGATTCGGAATGATGCGAACTAGTTGGGGAGTGGTGCGAACTGGTTGTGGAGTGGTGCGAACTGGTCGCGGAGTGGTGCAAACATGTTGCAGAGTGGTGTAAACTGGTTGCAGATTGGTTCAAACTGGTTGCGGAGTGACGCAAACTGGTTGCGGCATGGTGCAAACGGGTTGAGGAGTGGTGCGACGGGTTGAGAGTGGTGCGAACTGGTTGCGGAGTGGTGCGAACTGGTTGCGAAGTGGTGTGAACTGGTTGCGGAGTTGTGCAAACTGGTTGCGGAGTGGTGCGAACTGGTAGCGGAGTGGTACAAACTGGTCGCGGAGTGGTGCGAACTGGTTGCGGAGTGGTGCGAACTGGTTGCGTAGTGGTGCGAACGGGTTGCGGAGTGGTGCGAACTGGCTGCGGAGTGGTGCGAACTGGTTGCGGAGTGGTGCGAACTGGTTGCGGAGTGCTGCGAACTGGTTGCGGAGTGGTGCGAACTGGTTGCGTAGTGGTGCGAACGGGTTGCAGAGTGGTGCGAACTGGTTCCGGAGTGGTGCGAACTGGTAGCGGAGTGGTGCGAACTGGTCGCGGAGTGGTGCGAACCGGTTGCGGAGTGGTGCGAACTGGTTGCGGAGTGCTGCGAACTGGTTGCGGAGTGGTGCGAACTGGTTGCGTAGTGGTGCGAACGGGTTGCAGAGTGGTGCGAACTGGTTCCGGAGTGGTGCGAACTGGTAGCGGAGTGGTGCGAACTGGTCGCGGAGTGGTGCGAACCGGTTGCGGAGTGGTGCGAACTGGTTGCGGAGTGCTGCGAACTGGTTGCGGAGTGGTGCGAACTGGTTGCGTAGTGGTGCGAACGGGTTGCAGAGTGGTGCGAACTGGTTCCGGAGTGGTGCGAACTGGTAGCGGAGTGGTGCGAACTGGTCGCGGAGTGGTGCGAACCGGTTGCGGAGTGGTGCGAACTGGTTGCGGAGTGCTGCGAACTGGTTGCGGAGTGGTGCGAACTGGTTGCGTAGTGGTGCGAACGGGTTGCAGAGTGGTGCGAACTGGTTCCGGAGTGGTGCGAACTGGTAGCGGAGTGGTGCGAACTGGTCGCGGAGTGGTGCGAACCGGTTGCGGAGTGGTGCGAACTGGTTGCGGAGTGCTGCGAACTGGTTGCGGAGTGGTGCGAACTGGTTGCGTAGTGGTGCGAACGGGTTGCAGAGTGGTGCGAACTGGTTCCGGAGTGGTGCGAACTGGTAGCGGAGTGGTGCGAACTGGTCGCGGAGTGGTGCGAACCGGTTGCGGAGTGGTGCGAACTGGTTGCGGAGTGCTGCGAACTGGTTGCGGAGTGGTGCGAACTGGTTGCGTAGTGGTGCGAACGGGTTGCAGAGTGGTGCGAACTGGTTCCGGAGTGGTGCGAACTGGTAGCGGAGTGGTGCGAACTGGTCGCGGAGTGGTGCGAACCGGTTGCGGAGTGGTGCGAACTGGTTGCGGAGTGCTGCGAACTGGTTGCGGAGTGGTGCGAACTGGTTGCGTAGTGGTGCGAACGGGTTGCAGAGTGGTGCGAACTGGTTCCGGAGTGGTGCGAACTGGTAGCGGAGTGGTGCGAACTGGTCGCGGAGTGGTGCGAACCGGTTGCGGAGTGGTGCGAACTGGTTGCGGAGTGCTGCGAACTGGTTGCGGAGTGGTGCGAACTGGTTGCAGAATGGTGCGAACTGGCTGCGGATTAGTGCGAACTGGCTGCGGAGTGGTGCGAACTGGTTGCGGAGTGGTGCGAACTGGTTGCGGAGTGGTGCGAACTGGTTGCGGAGTGGTGCGAACTGGTTGCGAAGTGGTGCGAACTGGTTGCGGAGTGGTGCAAACTGGTTGTGCAGTGGTGCATACAGGATGCGGAGTGGTGCAAACTGGTTGCGGAGTGGTGCGAACTGCTTGCGGAGTGGTACGAACTGGTTGCGGAGTGGTGTGAACAGGTCGTCAGAAGATTGTAATCAGTGAGGAGGACACGAGCAGAAGCAAGCAGAAGCAAGGACGTGTGCAAGAGTGACTCAGTAGAGTGATGGAAGCAGAAAGATGAGAATGCTCCCAAGGGGTTTGTTGAAGGGCCTCAAGAGAGACGAACAACTGGAACTCCGAGATAGGCGGAGGGTAGTGAGAGAACGAGAGAGCAAAGCGAGGGATGAGTTGAGAGTTAGCGAAATGTCATGAGTGACGAAGCGAAGGGGGAGCTAGGGATGGTAGACGAAGTGAGTGGACGCGAGAGGCGAGCAGAGCGAGGACACGGCAGCAAAACCGTGGAACCAAAGGGAACAGGATGTGTAGAACTGTTCTGGTTAACTCCAGGGAATGAACATCCTCGGTATAAAAAGGGGCAGAACAGGACAAGAGAGCAACGACTTCTTTCCGCTACCCGGACGCGGGTGACAGATGTCACATTCTCAGGGTATAGCTCCGCACATCGAACTCAACGGTCAGTCTGACCAAGAGCCGTTAGGTCAAGGTGGTTTGGTCTTGGACCTGAACCGTTTATTGAGAGCGACGATTCCTCCTGGCTGAGTGTCCAGGGTGAGTTTCCTGTGATGTCAATTTCTGACACTGGTTGCGAAGTGGTGCGAACTGCTTGCGGAGTGGTGCAAACTAGTTGCGGAGTGGTGCGAACTGCTTTCGGAGTGGTACGAACTGGTTGCAGAGTGGTGCACACTGGTTGCGGTGTGGTGCGAACTGGGTGCGGAGAGGTGCGAACCGGTTGCGGAGTGGTGCGGACTGGTTGCGGAGTGGTGCGAAGTGCTTGCGGAGAGGTGGGAATTGGTTGCAGAGATGTTCCAACTGGTTGCGGAGTGGTGCTAACTGGTTGCGGGGTAGTGCAAACTGGTTGCGGAGTGGTGGGAACCGGTTGCGGAGTGGTGCGAACTGGTTGCGGAGTGGTGCGAACTGGTTACGGAGTGGTGCGAACTGGTTGCAGAATGGTGCAAACTGGTTGCGGAGTGGTGTGAACATGTTGCGGAGTGGTGCGAACTGCTTGCGGAGTGGTAAGCGCTGGTTGCGGAGTGGTCCGAACTGGTTGCGGAGTGGTGCGAACTGGTTGCTGAGGGGTGCGAACTGGTTGCGGAGTGGTGCAAACAGGGTGCGGAGTAGTGTGAACTGGTTGCGGAGTGGTGCAAACAGGGTGCGGAGTAGTGTGAACTGGTTGCGGAGTGGTGCAAACAGGGTGCGGAGTAGTGTGAACTGGTTGCGGAGTGGTGCAAACAGGGTGCGGAGTAGTGTGAACTGGTTGCGGAGTGGTGCAAACAGGGTGCGGAGTAGTGTGAACTGGTTGCGGAGTGGTGCAAACAGGGTGCGGAGTAGTGTGAACTGGTTGCGGAGTGGTGCAAACAGGGTGCGGAGTAGTGTGAACTGGTTGCGGAGTGGTGCAAACAGGGTGCGGAGTAGTGTGAACTGGTTGCGGAGTGGTGCAAACAGGGTGCGGAGTAGTGTGAACTGGTTGCGGAGTGGTGCAAACAGGGTGCGGAGTAGTGTGAACTGGTTGCGGAGTGGTGCAAACAGGGTGCGGAGTAGTGTGAACTGGTTGCGGAGTGGTGCAAACAGGGTGCGGAGTAGTGTGAACTGGTTGCGGAGTGGTGCAAACAGGGTGCGGAGTAGTGTGAACTGGTTGCGGAGTGGTGCAAACAGGGTGCGGAGTAGTGTGAACTGGTTGCGGAGTGGTGCAAACAGGGTGCGGAGTAGTGTGAACTGGTTGCGGAGTGGTGCAAACAGGGTGCGGAGTAGTGTGAACTGGTTGCGGAGTGGTGCAAACAGGGTGCGGAGTAGTGTGAACTGGTTGCGGAGTGGTGCAAACAGGGTGCGGAGTAGTGTGAACTGGTTGCGGAGTGGTGCAAACAGGGTGCGGAGTAGTGTGAACTGGTTGCGGAGTGGTGCAAACAGGGTGCGGAGTAGTGTGAACTGGTTGCGGAGTGGTGCAAACAGGGTGCGGAGTAGTGTGAACTGGTTGCGGAGTGGTGCAAACAGGGTGCGGAGTAGTGTGAACTGGTTGCGGAGTGGTGCAAACAGGGTGCGGAGTAGTGTGAACTGGTTGCGGAGTGGTGCAAACAGGGTGCGGAGTAGTGTGAACTGGTTGCGGAGTGGTGCAAACAGGGTGCGGAGTAGTGTGAACTGGTTGCGGAGTGGTGCAAACAGGGTGCGGAGTAGTGTGAACTGGTTGCGGAGTGGTGCAAACAGGGTGCGGAGTAGTGTGAACTGGTTGCGGAGTGGTGCGAACGGGTTGCGGAGTGGTGCAAACTAGTTGCGGAGTGGTGCGAACTGGTTGCGTAGTGGTGCGAACTGGTTGAAGAGTGGTGCGAACTGATTGCGGAGTGGTTTGAACTGTTTGCGGAGTGGTGCGAACGGGTTGCGGAGTGGTGCGAACTGGTTGCGGAGTGGTGCTAACTGGTTGCGGAGTGGTGCGAACTACTTGCGGAGTGGTGCAAACTGGTTGCGGAGTGCTGCGAACTGGTTACGGAAAGGTGCAAACTGGTTGCGGAGTGGTTCGAACTGGTTGCAGGGTAGTGCGAACTGGTTACAGAGTGGTGCAAAACGGTTGCGGAGTGGTGCCATCTGGTTGCGGAGTGGTGCGAACCGGTTGCGGAGCGGTGCTAACTGGTTGCGGAGTGGTGCAAACTGGTTGCAGAGTGGTGCGAACTGGTTGTGGAGTGGTGCGGACTGGTTGCGGAGTGATGTGACTGGTTTCAGAGTGGTGCGAACTGGTTGCGGAGTGGTGCAAACTGGTTGCGGAGTGGTGCGAACTGGTTGCGGAGTGGTGCGAACTGGTTGCGCAGTGGTGCGAACTGGTTGCGGATTGGTACGAACTGGTTGCGGAGTGGTGCGAACTGGTTGCAGAGTGGTGCGAACTGGTTGCGGAGTGGTGCGAACTGGTTGCGGAGTAGTGCGGACTGGTTACGGAGTGGTGTGAACTGGTTGCGGAGTGGTGTGAACTGGTTGCGCAGTGGTGCGAACCGCTTGCGGAGTAGAGCGAAGTGGTTACTGAGTGGTGCTTCCTGGTTGTGGAGAGTCGCAAACTGGTTGCGGAGTTGTGCGAACTGGTTGCCGAGTGGTGCGAATTGTTTGTGGAGTTGTGCGAATGGGTTGCGGATTGGTGCAAACTAGTTGCGGAGTGGTGGGAACGGGTTGCGGAGTGGTACGAACCGGTTGCTGAGTGGTACGAACTGGTTGCGAATGGTGCAAACCGGTTGCGGAGTGGTGCAAACCGGTTGCGGAGTGGTGCGAACCGGTTGCGGATTGGTGTGAACCGGTTGCGGAGTGGTGCAAACTGGCTGCAGAGTGGTGCGAACTGCTTGCGGTGTGGTGCAAACGGGTTAAGGAGTGGTGCGAACTGGTTCCGGAGTGGTGCGAACGGGTTGCGGAGTGGTGCGAACTGGTTGCGGAGTGGTTCAAACTGGTGGCGTAGTGGTGCGAACTGGTTGCGGTGTGGTGCAAACGGGTTAAGGAGTGGTGCGAACTGGTTCCGGAGTGGTGCGAACGGGTTGCGGAGTGGTGCGAACTGGTTGCGGAGTGGTTCAAACTGGTGGCGTAGTGGTGCAAACTGGTTGTGGAGTGGTGCGAACTGGTTGCGGTGTGGTGTAAACTGGTTGCGGAGTGGTGCGAACTGGTTGAAGAGTGTTACGCACTGGTTGCGGAGCGTTGCGAACTGGTTGGGGAGTGGTGCAAACTGGTTGCGGAGTGGTGCAAATTTGTTGCGGAGTGGTGCGAACTTGTTGCCGAGTGGTGCAAACCGGTTATGGAGTGGTGCGAACTGGTTGCGGAGTGGTGCGAAGTGCTGCGGAGTGGTGCGAACTGGTTGAAGAGTGGTGCGAACTGGTTGCGGAGTGGTGCGAACTGGTTGCAGAGTGGTGCGAACTGGTTGCGGAGTGGTGCAAACTGGTTGCGGAGGGCTGCGAACTGGTTGCGGTGTGGTGCAAACTGGTTGCGGAGTGGTGTCAACTGGTTGCGGAGGGGTGCGAACGCGTTGCGGAGTGGTGCGAACTGGTTGCGGAGAGGTGTGAACTGGTTGCGGAGTGGTGCGAACTGGTTGCCGAGTGGTGCGAACTGGTTGCAGAGTGGTGCGAACTGGTTGCGGAGTGGTGCAAACTGGTTGCGGAGGGCTGCGAACTGGTTGCGGTGTGGTGCAAACTGGTTGCGGAGTGGTGTCAACTGGTTGCGGAGGGGTGCGAACGCGTTGCGGAGTGGTGCGAACTGGTTGCGGAGAGGTGTGAACTGGTTGCGGAGTGGTGCGAACTGGTTGCCGAGTGGTGCGAACTGGTTGCAGAGTGGTGCGAACTGGTTGCGGAGTGGTGCAAACTGGTTGCGGAGGGCTGCGAACTGGTTGCGGTGTGGTGCAAACTGGTTGCGGAGTGGTGTCAACTGGTTGCGGAGGGGTGCGAACGCGTTGCGGAGTGGTGCGAACTGGTTGCGGAGAGGTGTGAACTGGTTGCGGAGTGGTGCGAACTGGTTGCCGAGTGGTGCGAACTGGTTGCAGAGTGGTGCGAACTGGTTGCGGAGTGGTGCAAACTGGTTGCGGAGGGCTGCGAACTGGTTGCGGTGTGGTGCAAACTGGTTGCGGAGTGGTGTCAACTGGTTGCGGAGGGGTGCGAACGCGTTGCGGAGTGGTGCGAACTGGTTGCGGAGAGGTGTGAACTGGTTGCGGAGTGGTGCGAACTGGTTGCCGAGTGGTGCGAACTGGTTGCAGAGTGGTGCGAACTGGTTGCGGAGTGGTGCAAACTGGTTGCGGAGGGCTGCGAACTGGTTGCGGTGTGGTGCAAACTGGTTGCGGAGTGGTGTCAACTGGTTGCGGAGGGGTGCGAACGCGTTGCGGAGTGGTGCGAACTGGTTGCGGAGAGGTGTGAACTGGTTGCGGAGTGGTGCGAACTGGTTGCCGAGTGGTGCGAACTGGTTGCAGAGTGGTGCGAACTGGTTGCGGAGTGGTGCAAACTGGTTGCGGAGGGCTGCGAACTGGTTGCGGTGTGGTGCAAACTGGTTGCGGAGTGGTGTCAACTGGTTGCGGAGGGGTGCGAACGCGTTGCGGAGTGGTGCGAACTGGTTGCGGAGAGGTGTGAACTGGTTGCGGAGTGGTGCGAACTGGTTGCCGAGTGGTGCGAACTGGTTGCAGAGTGGTGCGAACTGGTTGCGGAGTGGTGCAAACTGGTTGCGGAGGGCTGCGAACTGGTTGCGGTGTGGTGCAAACTGGTTGCGGAGTGGTGTCAACTGGTTGCGGAGGGGTGCGAACGCGTTGCGGAGTGGTGCGAACTGGTTGCGGAGAGGTGCGAACTGGTTGCGGAGTGGTGCGAACTGGTTGCGTAGTGGTGCAAACCGGTTGCAGAGTGGTGCGAACCGGTTGCGGAGTGGTGCGAACTAGTTGCGGAGTGGTGCTAACTGGTTGCGGAGTGGTGCAAACTGGATGCGGAGTGGTGCGAACTGGTTGCGGAGTGGTGGGCACTGGTTGCGGAGAGGAACGAACTGGTTGTAGAGTGGTTCCAACTGGTTGTGGAGTGGTGCAAACTGGTTGCGGGGTGGTGCGAACCGGTTGCGGAGTGGTGCGAACTAGTTGCGGAGTGGTGCTAACTGGTTGCGGAGTGGTTCAAACTGGATGCATAGTGGTGCGAACTGGTTGCGGAGTGGTGCGAACTGGTTGCGGAGTGGTGTGAACCGGTTGTGGAGTGGTGCAAACTGGTTGCGGAGTGGTGCGAACCGGTTGTGGAGTGGTGTGAACTGGTTGCTGAGTGGTGCGAACCGATTGCAGAGTGGTGCAAACTGGTTACGGAGTGGTTTGAACTGGTTGCGGAGTGGTGCAAACGGGTTGCGGTGTGGTGTAAACTGGTTGCGGAGTGGTGTCAACTCGTTGCGAAGGGGTGCGAACGGGTTGTGGAGTGGTGCGAACCACTTGCGGAGTGGTGTGAACTGGTTGCGGAGAGGTACGAACTGGTTGCGGAGTGGTTCAAACTGGTTGCGGAGTGGTGCAAACTGGTTACAAAGTGGTGCGAACTGGTTGCGGAGTGGTGCGAACTGGTTGCAGAGTGGTGCGAACTGGTTGCAGAGTGGTGCGAACTGGTTGCAGAGTGGTGCGAACTGGTTGCGGAGTGGTGCGAACCGGTTGCGGAGTGGTGCAAACCGGTTGCGGAGTGGTGCGAACTGGTTGCTGAGTGGTGCAAACTGGTTGCATAGTGGTGCAAACTGGTTGCAGAGTGATGCGAACTGGTTGCAGAGTGGTGCGAACTGGTTGCGGAGTGGTGCGAACCGGTTGCGGAGTGGTGCAAACCGGTTGCGGAGTGGTGCGAACTGGTTGCTGAGTGGTGCAAACTGGTTGCATAGTGGTGCAAACTGGTTGCAGAGTGATGCGAACTGGTTGCAGAGTGGTGCGAACTGGTTGCGGAGTGGTGCGAACCGGTTGCGGAGTGGTGCAAACCGGTTGCGGAGTGGTGCGAACTGGTTGCTGAGTGGTGCAAACTGGTTGCATAGTGGTGCAAACTGGTTGCAGAGTGATGCGAACTGGTTGCAGAGTGGTGCGAACTGGTTGCGGAGTGGTGCGAACCGGTTGCGGAGTGGTGCAAACCGGTTGCGGAGTGGTGCGAACTGGTTGCTGAGTGGTGCAAACTGGTTGCATAGTGGTGCAAACTGGTTGCAGAGTGATGCGAACTGGTTGCAGAGTGGTGCGAACTGGTTGCGGAGTGGTGCGAACCGGTTGCGGAGTGGTGCAAACCGGTTGCGGAGTGGTGCGAACTGGTTGCTGAGTGGTGCAAACTGGTTGCATAGTGGTGCAAACTGGTTGCAGAGTGATGCGAACTGGTTGCAGAGTGGTGCGAACTGGTTGCGGAGTGGTGCGAACCGGTTGCGGAGTGGTGCAAACCGGTTGCGGAGTGGTGCGAACTGGTTGCTGAGTGGTGCAAACTGGTTGCATAGTGGTGCAAACTGGTTGCAGAGTGATGCGAACTGGTTGCAGAGTGGTGCGAACTGGTTGCGGAGTGGTGCAAACTGGTGCGGAGTGGTGCGAACTGGTTGGGGAGTGGTGCAAACTGGTTGGGGAGTGGTGCGAACTGGTTGCGGAGTGGTGCGAACCGGTTGCGGAGTGGTGCAAACTGGTTGCGGAGTGGTGCGAACCAGTTGCTGTGTTGCGATCGTTTGCGGAGTGGTGCGAACTCGTTGTGGAGTGGTGCAAACTGGTTGTTGAGTGGTACGAAGTGGTTGCGGAGTGGTGCAAGCTGGTTGCGGAGTGGTTCGAACTTGTTGTGGAGTGGTGCAAACAGGTTGCGGAGTGGTGCGAACTGGTTGCGGTGTGGTGCAAAATGGTTGGGGAGTGGTGTCAACTGGTTGCGAAGGTATGCGAACAGGTTACGGAGTAGTGGGAACTGGTTGCGGAGTGGTGCGAACTGGATGTGGAGTGGTGCGAACTTGTTGCGGAGCTGTGCGAACTGGTTGCGGAGTGGTGCGAATTGGTTGCGGATTGGTGGGAAATGGTTGCGGAGAGGTGTGAACTGGTTGCGGAGTGGTTCGAACTGGTTGTGGGGTGGTGCAAACTGGTTACGGAGTGGTGCAAACTGGCTGCGGAGTGGTGCGAACCGGTTGCGGAGTGGTGCGAACTAGTTGCGGAGTGGTGCTAACTGGTTGCGGAGAGGTGCGAACTGGTTGCGGAGTTGTGCGAACTGGTTGTGGAGTGGTGTGAACATGTTGCGGAGTGGTGCGAACGGGATGCGGAGTGGTGCAAACTGGTTGCGGAGTGGTGCGAACTGGTTGCGGAGTGCTGCAAACGGGTTGCAGAGTGGTGGGAACTGGCTGCGGAGTGGTGCAAACTGGTTGCTCAGTGGTGCGAAGTGGTTACGGAGTGGTGCGAACTGGTTGAGGGGTGATGCGAACTGGTTGCGGAGTAGTGCGTACTGGTTGCGGAGTGGTGCAAACTGGTTGCGGAGTGTTACGAACTGGTTGCGAAGTGGTGAGGGCTGGTTGCAGAGCGGAGTGAACCGGTTGCGGAGTGGTGCGAACTGGTTGCGGAGTAGTGCAAACCGGTTGTGGAGTGGTGCGAACTGGTTACGAAGTGGTGCGAACCGGTTGCGGAGTGGTGCGAACTGGTTGGGGAGTGGTGCGAACTGGTTGTGGAGTGGTGCGAACTGTCAGGATTTTGCTGGAGGGTGTGAGGCGAGGAAATTGGCAGGAATGCAGTTTTCGGACAGAGATAGAAGCGACGGCGATGCTGCGGGAGACTGACGTCAGGCTGATGTCAGTCTGGTGACACATGGAGGAGGAGATGAGGTAGTCAGGTGAGTGCAGCATTAGGCCAAGGCAGATGATGGGCAATCATCCTTGTGGAGGGTTCATACTGCTTGGAATTGCTGGAGTGGGCTAGAGAGAATGAAGGGAAGTGCGAAGTGCTGATGGCAGGAGGAAGAACTCGGTGTTTGCCATCTTGCTGCTGGTGGAGCTGGAGTTAGTTGTTTCTGGAAGGGTTGCTGTCAAAAGCCCTACTCGTCTATGCATGATGTGGTGTGTCAGGAGGAGGAGCAGGTGTGTAATGTCGTTGACCGGTGCTTGGGGTACGTCGTCTTCAGGGGCAGGTTTTGGCTGCTGCTGTTGCTCTTGCTGTTCTTCAGTGGAAGATTTTGCCTGGTATTGTTGGTGGTCATCTGAGTTGCGGCATTCAGGAGGAACATATCGGCTGGGAAGGTGTCCCTTTGTTGCTACAACCGATGAGGAACTGAGCGATGGTAGGATGGCTGAGGGTGCAGAAGGTGCTGTTTTGAAGGCAACCTGCTAGCAAGTAGGACTGTTGCGAGAGGAGTTGGTCTTGCTGTCACATTAGAAGAGGGCTGGTATTGGATCAGCTGCAGTTTGTTGAGGAACACAAGATGGAGACACCCGCTTATGTGGAGGCGTGCATGCCGTAAGGTACAAAGGATCAGGTGCGGGATGCTTCGAGGAAGCTTCCTGTCTTGGAGAAGGAAGTTCCGAATCAGTACCTTTTGTGGGAGCAGAGTTTGTGATGGGAGTTTGCTTGATGTCCGCTCCGTGGATGGTTTAACCGTAAAACTGCTGCATGAACTGTTCGACTTCATTGTAGGAATACACCGGCATGTCTGAGTAGAGACACAGTGCTATGCGATCTGGAATCAGGGAGGCTGCTTTAGAGGTTGGTGGTTGTGAACTTGTGATGGTACCATGGTACTGATGAGTAGTAGATGACGTGAAGTGGCTGTGGTAAGTGTGATAGCTGCTGCTGCCATTGATCCACCTTAGTGGTGATTCGGCTACTGCTGTTGTGATAGAATTGCATTCAAAGGTCAACATGCTGGTGATGCATGATGCGGCAGTTTGCCGATGGTGCTGGGTGGCCTGCAAGCGGATGCTGCTGCTGCCGTGACACGGTTACTTTTGCTTTAATGTGTGTAGCACCGTCAATAAATTGTGCCCATACACGGTTTCAGGTCTGTTGCTCAACACGTATTTGGCAGAAGATAGGATGTGCTTGGAGGTGACTGCTGCGTTGGAGGCTGCTCCAGGAACTGCTGCTGGTGGGAAGGCGCTTCGAGCCTTGGAGGATGTTGTCAGCTACGGGAGCAGCGTGATGAAGCGCAGTCCTATCTGCAGCGGTTACGGAGTTGTGCCCATACATAACTCTTTTGCCATTGCAGCAGTGGTAGCAATTCCGCTGGTGTGGAGGAAAGGATGTGCGAGCGTAGATGGTGCGGCTCGGCGTGGCGGTTTAGGTATCAGGGTTGCGGAGGAGAGCGAAGTCGGACGTAGGATCTTTCCCTGGGCTCTGATACCATGTTAGGATTTTGCTAGAGGATGTGAGGGCAAGAAACTGGCAGGAATGCAGTTTTAGGTCAGAGACAGAAGTGACGGCGAAGCAGCGGGACACTGACGTCAAGCTGATGTCAGTCTAGTGACGCACGGAGGAGGATATGAGAGAGTTAGGTGAGTGCAGCATTAGGCCAAGGCAGATGATGGGCAATGATCTTTGCATGGAAGGAAGGATGGACATGTTGAAGCACAGATCATCATGCAGAGCCGAGGTGCGGGGTTAAAGCCCAGCGCCAAGGCGGATCGAAGGATCTGAAGTGAATCGTTGATGTAGAGCGGTAGCAGACAGGTAAGGTGCGCAGGCAACTAAGGAATGGTGATTGAGATAGTGAGGAGATGGCATAGGACCGAGCTGAACCGAGGTCCTGAGCTGTTGAAGCAAAGCGATATGATAAAATTGATGAATTGACAAGAGGCAAGAGACGAAGAGTGCTACGACTACCCCTGCGTACTACTGCAAGTCTGGCTCCTACTAAGTCGTGTCGTCTATGGTGGCACTAGTTCGCACCGCAACCAGTTCGCACCACTCTGCAATCAGTTCACACCACTGCGCAACCATTTTGCACCACTCCGCAACCATTTTGCACTACTCCGCTACCAGTTCGCACCACACGCAACCAGTTCGCACGACTCCGCAACCCGTTTCCACCACTCCCCAACCAATTTGCACCAATCCGCAGCCACTTCGCACCACTCCGCAACTAGTTCGCACCACTCTGGAACCAGTTCGCACCACTCCACAACCAGTTCGCACCACTCTGCAACCAGTTCGCACCACTCCGCAACCGGTTCGGACCACTCCGCAACCAGTTCGCACCACTCCGCAACCAGTTCACACCACCCTGAAACCTGTTCGCACCACTCCGCAACCAGTTCGCACGTCTCCGCAACCAATTCACACCACTCCACTACCAGTTCGCACCACTCCGCAACCAGTTCGCACCACTCTGCAACCAGCTTGCACCACTCCGCAACCAGTTTGCACTACTCCGCTACCAGTTCGCACCAGCCCGCAACCAGTTTGCACCACTCGGCGACCAGTTCGCACCACTCCGCAACCAGTTTGCACCACTCCGCAACCAGTTTGCACCACTCCGCAACCGATTCGCACCACTCCGCAACCAGTTCCTACCACTCCGCAACCAGTTAACACCACTCCGCAACCTGTTCGTACCACTCTGTTACCAGTTCACACCGCTCCACAGCCAGTTCGTACCACTCTGTAACCAGTTTGCACCACTCCGCAACGAGTTCCCACCACTCCGCAACCAGTTCGCACCACTCCGCAACAAGTTTGCACCACTCCGCAGCCAGTTCGCACCACTCCGCAACCCGTTTGCACCACTCCGCAACCATTTCGCACCACTCCGCAACCACTTCGCACCACTTTGCAACCAGTTTGCACCACTCCGCAACCAGTTCACACCACTCCGCAACCTGTTTGTACCACTCTGTAACCAGTTCACACCACTCCGCAACCAGTTCGCACAAGTCCGAGTCCAGTTCGCTCCACTCCAAGATCAGTTCGCACCACTCCCCAACCAGTTCGAACCACTCTGCAACCAGTTCGCACCACTCCGCAACCAGTTCGCACCACTCCACACCCAGTTCGCACCACTCAGCAACCAGTTGGCACCACTCCGCAACCAGTTGGCACCTCTCCGCAACCAGTTTGGACAACTCCGCAACCGATTCACCACTCCGCAACTAGTTCGCACCACTCTGCCACCAGTTTGCACCACTCCGCAACCGGTTCGCACCACTCCGCAACCCGTTCGCACCACTCTGCAACCAGTTCCAACCACTCCTCAACACGTTCTCACCACTCCGCAACCCGTTCGCAGAACTCCACAACCAGTTTGCACCACTCCACAACCAGTTCGCACCACTCCGCAATCAGTTCGCACCACTCCGCAACCAGTTCGCACCACTCCGCAACCAGTTTGTACCACTTTGCAACCACTTCACACCACTCAGCAACCACTTCGCACCACTCCGCAACCAGTTCGCACCACTCTGGACCCAGTTCCCACCACTCCGCAACCAGTTTCTACCACTCCGCAACCAGTTCGCACCACTCTGCAACCCGTTCGCACCACTCCGCAACCAGTTCGCACCACTCCGCAACCAGTTCGCACCACTCCGCAACCAGTTCGCACCACTCCGCAACCAGTTCGCACCACTCCGCAATCAGTTCGCACCACTCCGCAACCAGTTCGTACCACTCCGCAACCAGTTTGCACCACTCCACAACAAGTTCGCACAATTCTGCAACCCGTTCGCACCACTCCGCAACCAGGTCGGACCACTCCGCAACCAGTTCGCACCACTCCGCAATCAGTTCGCACCACTCCGCAACCAGTTCGTACCACTCCGCAACCAGTTTGCACCACTCCACAACAAGTTCGCACAATTCTGCAACCCGTTCGCACCACTCCGCAACCAGGTCGGACCACTCCGCAACCAGTTCGCACCACTCCGCAATCAGTTCGCACCACTCCGCAACCAGTTCGTACCACTCCGCAACCAGTTTGCACCACTCCACAACAAGTTCGCACAATTCTGCAACCCGTTCGCACCACTCCGCAACCAGGTCGGACCACTCCGCAACCAGTTCGCACCACTCCGCAATCAGTTCGCACCACTCCGCAACCAGTTCGTACCACTCCGCAACCAGTTTGCACCACTCCACAACAAGTTCGCACAATTCTGCAACCCGTTCGCACCACTCCGCAACCAGGTCGGACCACTCCGCAACCAGTTCGCACCACTCCGCAATCAGTTCGCACCACTCCGCAACCAGTTCGTACCACTCCGCAACCAGTTTGCACCACTCCACAACAAGTTCGCACAATTCTGCAACCCGTTCGCACCACTCCGCAACCAGGTCGGACCACTCCGCAACCAGTTCGCACCACTCCGCAATCAGTTCGCACCACTCCGCAACCAGTTCGTACCACTCCGCAACCAGTTTGCACCACTCCACAACAAGTTCGCACAATTCTGCAACCCGTTCGCACCACTCCGCAACCAGGTCGGACCACTCCGCAACCAGTTCGCACCACTCCGCAATCAGTTCGCACCACTCCGCAACCAGTTCGTACCACTCCGCAACCAGTTTGCACCACTCCACAACAAGTTCGCACAATTCTGCAACCCGTTCGCACCACTCCGCAACCAGGTCGGACCACTCCGCAACCAGTTCGCACCACTCCGCAATCAGTTCGCACCACTCCGCAACCAGTTCGTACCACTCCGCAACCAGTTTGCACCACTCCACAACAAGTTCGCACAATTCTGCAACCCGTTCGCACCACTCCGCAACCAGGTCGGACCACTCCGCAACCAGTTCGCACCACTCCGCAATCAGTTCGCACCACTCCGCAACCAGTTCGTACCACTCCGCAACCAGTTTGCACCACTCCACAACAAGTTCGCACAATTCTGCAACCCGTTCGCACCACTCCGCAACCAGGTCGGACCACTCCGCAACCAGTTCGCACCACTCCGCAATCAGTTCGCACCACTCCGCAACCAGTTCGTACCACTCCGCAACCAGTTTGCACCACTCCACAACAAGTTCGCACAATTCTGCAACCCGTTCGCACCACTCCGCAACCAGGTCGGACCACTCCGCAACCAGTTCGCACCACTCCGCAATCAGTTCGCACCACTCCGCAACCAGTTCGTACCACTCCGCAACCAGTTTGCACCACTCCACAACAAGTTCGCACAATTCTGCAACCCGTTCGCACCACTCCGCAACCAGGTCGGACCACTCCGCAACCAGTTCGCACCACTCCGCAATCAGTTCGCACCACTCCGCAACCAGTTCGTACCACTCCGCAACCAGTTTGCACCACTCCACAACAAGTTCGCACAATTCTGCAACCCGTTCGCACCACTCCGCAACCAGGTCGGACCACTCCGCAACCAGTTCGCACCACTCCGCAATCAGTTCGCACCACTCCGCAACCAGTTCGTACCACTCCGCAACCAGTTTGCACCACTCCACAACAAGTTCGCACAATTCTGCAACCCGTTCGCACCACTCCGCAACCAGGTCGGACCACTCCGCAACCAGTTCGCACCACTCCGCAATCAGTTCGCACCACTCCGCAACCAGTTCGTACCACTCCGCAACCAGTTTGCACCACTCCACAACAAGTTCGCACAATTCTGCAACCCGTTCGCACCACTCCGCAACCAGGTCGGACCACTCCGCAACCAGTTCGCACCACTCCGCAATCAGTTCGCACCACTCCGCAACCAGTTCGTACCACTCCGCAACCAGTTTGCACCACTCCACAACAAGTTCGCACAATTCTGCAACCCGTTCGCACCACTCCGCAACCAGGTCGGACCACTCCGCAACCAGTTCGCACCACTCCGCAATCAGTTCGCACCACTCCGCAACCAGTTCGTACCACTCCGCAACCAGTTTGCACCACTCCACAACAAGTTCGCACAATTCTGCAACCCGTTCGCACCACTCCGCAACCAGGTCGGACCACTCCGCAACCAGTTCGCACCACTCCGCAATCAGTTCGCACCACTCCGCAACCAGTTCGTACCACTCCGCAACCAGTTTGCACCACTCCACAACAAGTTCGCACAATTCTGCAACCCGTTCGCACCACTCCGCAACCAGGTCGGACCACTCCGCAACCAGTTCGCACCACTCCGCAATCAGTTCGCACCACTCCGCAACCAGTTCGTACCACTCCGCAACCAGTTTGCACCACTCCACAACAAGTTCGCACAATTCTGCAACCCGTTCGCACCACTCCGCAACCAGGTCGGACCACTCCGCAACCAGTTCGCACCACTCCGCAATCAGTTCGCACCACTCCGCAACCAGTTCGTACCACTCCGCAACCAGTTTGCACCACTCCACAACAAGTTCGCACAATTCTGCAACCCGTTCGCACCACTCCGCAACCAGTTCGCACCGCTCCGCATCCAGTTCGCACAACTTTGCAACCAGTTCGCACCACTCCGCAACCAGTTCGCACCACTCCGCAACCAGTTTGCACCACTCCGCAACCAGTTCGCACCACTCCGCAACCAGTTCGCACCGCTCCGCATCCAGTTCGCACAACTTTGCAACCAGTTCGCACCACTCCGCAACCAGTTCGCACCACTCCGCAACCAGCTCGTACCACTCCGCAAACGGTTTGCACCACTCCGCAACCAGTTCGCACCTCTCTGCAACCAATTTGCACCACCCCGCTACCAGTTGGCACCACTCTGTGACCAGTTTGCACCACTCCGCAACCAGTTTGCACCACTCCGCAACCAGTTTGCACCACTCCGCTTCCAGTTTGCACCACTCCGCAACCAGACCACTCCACAACCAGTTTGCACCACTCCGCAACCAGTTCGCACCACTCCGCAACCAGTTGGTACCACTCCGCAACCAGTTCGCACCACTCCGCAACCAGTTCGCACCACTCCGCATAAAGTTCACACCACTCCGCTACCTATTTGTACCAGTCCGCAACCAGTTCACACCACTCCGCAACCAGTTCGCACCAGTCCGCGACAAGTTTGCACCACTCCGCAACC
>SZWC01002588.1:180795-200076 GCA_023375785.1 Penium margaritaceum | reverse complement strand
ATCATAACACGAGTCAGCCACGGTCAGAGTGTCCTATCATAGTGCAGATGTACTAGGCATGATCTTACAGGTACAAACAAGGTACAATACTGGTGGCTCGGTGTGGCTATTGTGCGCAATGCCTTGACAAAGTTGCCATGTGCCATTGATCATGACCACAAATGTATCCAAGTGATTTCTACTTCCATTGATCATAACACGAGTCAGCCACAGTCATAGTGTCCAATCACAGTGCAGATATACAGGGCATGACCTTGCAGGTACAAACAACGTAGAATAATGGTGGCTCGGTGTGTTTATTATGCACAATGCCTTGACAACGTTGGCATGTGCCACTGACCATGACCACAAATGTATCCAAGTGACTTTTACTTCAATTAATTAAAACACGAGTGAGCCACAGTCCGAGTGTCGAGTCACAGTGCACATCTAATATGCATGACCTTGCAGGTATAAAAAAGGTAAAAAACCGGTGGCTTGGCACGACTATTGTGCGTAATGCCCTGACAAAGCTGGCATTTGCCACTGACCATGACCACAAAGTTTACCAAGTATCTTAAACGGATATGAATCATAACACGAGTCAGCCACGGTCAGAGTGTCTAGTCACAGTGCAGATATGCTGGGCACGACCTTACAGGTATAAACAAGGTAGAATACTGGTAGCTCGGTGTGGCTATTGTGTGCAATGCCTTGACAAAGTTGACATGTGCCACTGACCATGACCACAAATGTATCTAGGTGAATTTTACTTCTATTGATCATAACATGAGCCAGCCACGGTCAGAGTGTCCAATCACAGTACAGATGTACTAGGCATGATCTTACAGGTGCAAACAAGGTCGAATACTGGTGGCTCGGTGTGGCTATTGTGCGCAATGCCTTGACAAAGCTGGTATGTGCCACTGACCATGACCACAAAGTTTACCAAGTGACTTTAACTTCTACGAGTCATGACACGAGTCAGCCACGGTCAGAGTACCCAATCACAGTGCACATCTAATATGCATGACCTTGCAGGTATAAAAAGGGTAGAAACCGGTAGCTTGGGACGGCTATTGTGCGCAATGCCTTGACAAAGATGGCATGTGCCAGTGACCATGACCACAAAGTTTACCAAGTACCTTAAACGGATATGAATCATAACACGAGTCAGCCACGGTCAGAGTGTCCAATCACAGTGCAGATGTACTAGGCATGATCTTGCAGGTACAAACAAGGTATAATATAGGTGTCTTGGTGTGGCTATTGTGCGCAATGCCTTGCCAAAGTTGGCATGTGCCATTGACCATGACCACAAATGTATCCAAGCGACTTTTACTTGTATTGATCATAACACGAGTCAGCCACGGTCAGAGTGTCCAATCACAGTGCAGATGTACTAGGCATGATCTTGCAGGTGCAAACAAGGTAAAATACTGGTGGCTCGGTGTGGCTATTGTGCGCAATGCCTTGACAAAGTTGGCATGTGCCACTGACCATGACCACAAATGTATCCAAGCGACTTTTACTTGTATTGATCATAACACGAGTCAGCCACGGTCAGAGTGTCCAATCATATTGTAGATGTACTAGGCATGACCTTGCAGGTACAAACAAGGTATAATATAGGTGTCTTGGTGTGGCTATTGTGCGCAATGCCTTGACAAAGTTGGCACATGCCACTTACCATGACCACAATTTTACCATAACACGAGTCAGCCACGGTCAGAGTGTCCAATCACAGTGCAGGTGTACTAGGCATTATCTTGCTGTCAGAAGAATGCAAGCATGAGAACGACGGTACCAGAAGCAAGCAGAAGCAGCGGAACATGCAGATGTACGTCAGCAGAGTGACGTGAGCGATAACGGTTCGAGGAGTTAGTCGCGGGAGCTGATGAGGGCTGAGATGCGAGGTAGCACAGGTAGACAGGTTGATGTGAGAGAGAGTGCTGACGGAGAGTGAGAGCTGAGTGAAGGAGCGAGAGTGACGGAGCGAAGCGTTGAGAGTTGGCAAGGACAGAAAGTCCAAAGGATAGGCAGAGCGAAGACACGGCGGCAAAGCCGCGGAACCAAAGGGGGAACAGGATGAGCAGAACTGTTCTGGTGTATTTGAGAGGGAATGAACATCCTCTGTATATACAGTTCAGAACAGGACAAATCAGTAGTGAGAACGGCTTCTTAACGCTAGCCGGACGCGTTGCGAGTATGTTCACATGTTGTTCTAACGGCCTTGGTTCTTCGCTTGCTGTTATACGTTTCGCATATGGCCGTTGGGTGCGGAGTAGAACTCGTGGAATTGCACCGGACGTCTTGGTGCATTTTCCGACGTTCATTCCGAGGAAGTATTGTTGTCGGATTCAGGTTCTGACACCCCCCGTGAATCCGACACAGTGATGCCTTGTTCAATGGGGGCTGATCTGATGGCACCGCGCCTGATATGTGGGGCTATCATTGTTGCTCGCTGTTGATAGATGTAGTTCAGGCAAGGTGGCACGTAGCCTCCACAGTGGTAGATCAGTTGCCTCCACATCCCAGCAAGGTTGTTGGGTTCCCTCGTGAACAGAGGGTGCAGATGAGGTTCAATGAGTTCCTTCAGTCCTTCCCGCATGTCTCTGTTGAAAGCCTCTTGCTTTCTTGTGAATTCACCATTGCTGCAGACTTTCCCAAGATGTTTTTGTTCATCTAGCAGTCCATTGGCGATGGCAAATCCATGAAGTAGATAAGGCTTCAGCTGTGAGTAGGCTGCACGTTGCCAGGTTCCCAGGTTGGTCGACTCTCTTGTAGGTTGTGTGGGATCATGGTCAGCGGGTCTGTAGTACAGCTTGTCCAAGTGGATTGGAGGGAGAGCCGTCACAAGGAGAGTTGTTGAGGAGATGTGTTGCCTTTCCCATGCTGTTTGCAGCAACCTGTACCAGAGGTCAGGTGCGCTGCTTGCTTCCTCCACCACGGTATGGTAGGATGGGTGCATGATGGTTTTCAGTTGCTCCCAGGCTGAGGTGGTTGCTGCATTAAGAGCTGAGGGGGATGTGTGTGCGGTCCGAAGATGTTCGAAGCTTCCTTGGAAGAGGTCGCAGGAGCCATATCCTCGAATTGAGATGAGTATTCCTGTGGACCATATGCTTTGTGTCCACATAAGAATGTTTTGGCCATCTTCAGCCAAGAATGGGCAGTATGCCCAAGGATTTCCCATTGATGTCCTTGATGAGTTTCTTTGAGCTGGTGTAGGTGAGGAGGCTGTGGACAAGGACAAGCTGTTTGTTGCACGGCTTGCTGGTCCAGAAAGGGCAGACCTTGTGTTGAGCGAAGAATGTCCTGGATGATGGAGGAATGATTGATGATGGAGTGAATGTGGGGACGATTTGGGTGTGTGGTGAGGAGTTTTGGCTGAGGCACAGGTCATCGTGGATGGGTGATGCAACCGGGCGGATCCGGGTACCGGGTGAATGATAAATGAGGATGATGGCGGAGGAGTGATAAATGATGAACGTGATTTTACGGAAAAGGTCGGAGAAAGCGATTGATGTGATGAATGGGCACAGGGGCGAGCCGCGTGCGCTGATGGAAGTTCCGGCGTGGGCGCGGGTCGTCGCGACTCGAGCGATGCGACCGAGCGGATCCTTGTGCCGAGCTGAGAATGATTTTACGAGAGCGGAGGAAGTGATTGATGGATGAGTGGGCGCAGGGATGAAACCACGTGCGCTGAAGGACGTTTTGGTGTAGGCGCAGGCCGTCGAAGAAGAAGGCGATACGGCCGGGCGGATCCTTGTGCCAAGCTGAGAACTGAAGCTGCAAAAGCGATTGATGAGTGACAGGGCGCGGGGACGAAACCACGTGTGCTGCGAAGTTATGGCGTGGGCGCAGGTCGTCGCGGAAAAAGGGCGATGCAACCGGGCGGATCCTTGTGCCAAGATGGAGGCGATAGCGGAAGCGGAGGAGGAAAAACGATTGATTGATGAGTGGGCGCAGTGGCGGAACCACGTGCGCGATAAAGCGATGATGATGATGCTGATGCTGAGGATGGATGGCGACGCGGAGGATGCTGATGATGATGAGGAGGCGATGCGAGGCGAAACGGATGAAGCTGATGGCGGAGAGGTGGAGATGAGGCAGGAACAAGCGGCTAATGAAGTTGAGAGAACTTTGAGCGAGGAGGAGGAGGAGTGATGGAGATGACAGACAACGGAGATCGAGGGCTGATGATGATGGAGAAGACGGGAGACAGAGGGCGACGCGAGCAAAAAGAGCGGAGATGAGGCGCGGCGCGGCAGTTGGAGCTGATGCGGTGAAGAAGCAGAGCGACGCAACCGATTCTTTTCAGCGTTCAGGAGAGTGACGGCTTGTTCCCCAGTTGGCTCGGAAGTGGGAGCAGGAAGACTGGTGGTGTCCAATATCCTATCAACTGAGAGGATTGGTTGCGATAGAGGAAATCAGGCAGCGGGCAGTGACATTCAGCTGTGGATGCCAGGAGAGTGACGGCTTGTTCCCCAGTTGGCTCGGAAATGGGAGCAAAAAGATTGGTGGTGTCCGATATCCTGACAGCCGCAGTTTTGGCTACAGCTGCTCGACGAGGCAAGGAGGGCGATGCGAGAAGGCGACTCGGGACGATGGACGCGAGCGGACAAAGGATCACAGTGAGGAAGGAGCAGATGAGGCTGATGAGGCGGAGTGATCAGGAGGTGATGCCAGCAGAGGCAGATGCGATGCGGTGATGGCAGATGGGAGGCGGCAGGAAGCTTCTTGGTAGTTGACGACAGGCGGCGGCTCGAGAGTTGCTTGCAGCTGATGTCAGCGATTCGTCACCAGTAGTTAGCCACGGGCGCGGAAATGGACGCACGGCCTTCTCAGGATGACAGGGCATTTCCTCAGCGTGGAAGACTCGTCAGGCAGAGCTCCTGATGTCAGCTGCGGATGAAGCGGCGAGGCGCGAGACAGCGGTAGCAGCGGCAGGAGAATATAGGTAGAGGCGACAATGCAGAGATGATGGCAGAGCGATGACGCGGTCACGGAACTCCAGGTGAGGTTGCCTGATGCTCTGATACCATGTCAGAAAAATGCAAGTATGAGAACGACGGTAGCAGAAGCAAGCAGGAGCAGCGGAACATGCAGATGTACGTCAGCAGAGTGACGTGAGCGAGAGCGGTTCGAGGAGTTAGTCGCGGGAGCTGATGAGGGCTGAGATGCGAGGTAGCACAGGTAGACAAGTTGATGTGAGAGAGAGTGCTGACGGAGAGTGAGAGCCGAGCAAAGGAGCGAGAGTGACGGAGCAAAGCGTTGAGAGTTGGCGAAGACAGAAAGTCCAAAGGATAGGCAGAGCGAAGACACGGCGGCAAAGCCGCGGAACCAAAGGGGGAACAGGATGAGCAGAACTGTTCTGGTTAATTTGAGAGGGAATGAACATCATCTGTATATACAGTTCAGAACAGGGTAAATCAGTAGTGAGAACGGCTTCTTAACGCTAGCCGGACGCGTCGCGAGTATGTTCGCATGTTGTTCTAATGGCCTTGGTTCTTCGCTTGCTGTTGTACGTTTTGCATATGGCCGTTGGGTGCGGAGTAGAACTCGTGGAATTGCACCGGACGTCTTGGTGCATTTTCCGAAGTTCAGTCTGAGGAAGTATTGTTCTCGGATTCAGGTTCTGACACTTGCAGGTACAAAAAGGATAGAATACTGGTAGATCGGTGTGGCTGTTGTACACAATGCCTTGACAAAGTTGGAATGTACCACTGACCATGACCACAACGTTTACCAAGTGACTTTAACTTCTACGGATCGTAACATGAGTCAGCCACGGTCTGAGTGTTCAATCACAGTTCAAATGTACTAGGCATGACCTTGCAGGTATGAACAAGGTAGAATTCTGGTGGCTCGTTGTGGCTATTGTGCACAATGCTCTGACAAAGTTGGCATGTGCCACTGACCATGACCACAAAGTTTACCAAGTGACTTTATCTTCTACGAATCGTAACACGAGTCAGCCACGGTCAGAGTGTCCAATCACAGTGCACATCTAATATGCATGACCTTGCAGGTATAAATGGGGTAAAACCCTTTGTCTTTGCACGGCTATTGTACGCAATGCCTTGAAAAAGGTGGCATGTGCCACAGACCATGACCACAAAGTTTACCAAGTGACTTTATCTTCTACGAATCGTAACACGAGTCAGCCACGGTCAGAGTGTCCAATCACAGTGCACATCTAATATGCATGACCTTGCAGGTATAAATGGGGTAAAACCCTTTGTCTTTGCACGGCTATTGTACGCAATGCCTTGAAAAAGGTGGCATGTGCCACAGACCATGACCACAAAGTTTACCAAGTGACTTTAACTTATACGAATCATAGCACAAGTCAGCCATGGTCAGAGTGTCCAAACACAGTAAAGATGTACTAGGCATGATCTTGCAGGTATAAACAAGGCAAAAAACCGGTGGCCTGGCACGGCTATTGTGCGCACTGATGAATATTTGCCCCTATGCATGCCCAAGTGCGGCGCCGGGAGGCGCCGACGAGCCGCCAGAGAGAGGAAATTCCTTGTCGACGGATCTGGCGACTCAAGGATCGCTCGGATCGTACAATGGAGCAAAGCCACTGAAATTTGACGAGTCGCGGAATCCGGTGGAAGTTGTTTCACCGGAATTGGACAAGTAACGAGGGAGATATGGGCTTCTAAAGTTGGGGTGTGCGCGGCGGCTCTGGGAGTCGGCCGCGGTTCGACCGGAGGTGGATAATCCACCTCACCAAGTAACAAAAGTCCATCTGGAGATTTTGCTCCGGAAGGGCTGCCGAGGCTACCGGCGCATGATCCGCCGGATGCCAATAGTGCAGTTTGTTACTGAGGGACTTAGCCAAATCTCTGGTCGGCGTCCAGGACTCATAAGTACATTTTGTTACTCGGAGATTTTGTTATATTTTGTTCCGATTCTTGTTCTCCTTCAACGGGTTGCGCCTTGCCCAAAAATCTTTTGGGCAAGGCGCAACCCGTTCAAGGAGAACAAGAATCGGAACAAAATGTATCAAAATCTCCGAGTAAGAAAATGTACTACTGAGTTCCGGACGCCGAGCCAGAGATTTGGCTGTCCCTCAGTAACAAAGTGCAATACTGGCATCCGGCGGATCATTCGCCGGATGCCTCGGCAGCCCTTCCGGAGCAAAATCTCCAGATGGACTTTTGTTACTTGGTCAGGTGGATTATCCACCTCCGGTCGAACCACGGCCGACTCCCATAGCCGCCGCGCACACCCCAACTTTAGAAGCCCATGACTCCCTCGTTACTTGTCGGATCCCGGTGAAACAACTTCCACCGGATTCAGCGGCTCGTCCAATTTGAGGGGCAATCCTCTATTTTAGGATCCGAGCAATCCTCGAGTCGCCAGAGCCGTCAGCGTGGAATTTCCTCTCTCTGGCGACTCGACGGTGCCTCCCGGCGCTGCACTTGGGCATGCAGAGGGGCAAATCTTCAACATTGCGCACAATAGCCACACCGAGCCACCAGTATTCTACCTTGTTTGCACCTGCAAGACCATGCCTAGTATATCTACACTGTGATTGGACACTCTGACCGTGGCTGACTCGTGTTATGGCCAATAGAAGTAAAAGTCCCTTGGATACATTTGTGGTCATGGTCAGTGTCACATGCCAACTTTGTCAAGGCATTGCACACAATAGCCACACCGAGCCACCAGTATTCTACCTTGTTTGTGCCTACAAGGTCATGCCTCGTACATCTGCACTATGCTTGGACACCCTGACCGTGGCTGACTCGTGTTATGATCAATAGAAGTAAAAGTCACTTGGATACAACTGTGGTCATGGTCTGTGGCACATGCCAACTTTGTCAAGTCATTGCGCACAATAGCCACACCGAGCCACCAGTATTCTACCTTGTTTATACATGTAAGGCCATGCCCAGTACATCTGCACTATGATTGGACACTTTGACCGTGGCAGACTCTTGTCATGATTCATAGCCGTTTACTGTATTTGGTAGAATTTGTGGTCATGGTCAGTGGCACATGCCAACTTTGTTAAGGAATTGCGCACAATAGCCGTGCCAAGCCACTGGTTATTTACCTGTTCACACCTGTAAGGTCATGCATATTAGATGTGCGCTGTGATTGGGCACACTGACCGTGGCTGACTCATGTTACAGTTCGTAGAAGTTAAAGTCACTTGGTAAACTTTGTGGTCATGGTCAGTGGCACATGCCAAGTTTGTCATGGCATTGCGCACAATAGCCACAACAAGCCACCAGTATCCTACTTTGTTTTTACCTGCAAGGTCATGTCCAGTATATCTGCACTGTGATTGGACACCCTGACCGTGGCTGACTCGTGTTACGATTCGTAGAAGTTAAAGTCACTTGGTAAACTTTGTGGTCATGGTCAGTGGCACATGCCAACTTTGTCAAGGCATTGTGCACAATAGCCACACCAAGCCACCAGTATTCTACCTTGTTTACACCTGTAAGATCATGCCTATAACATTTGCACTGTGATTGGACACTGTGACCGAGGCTGACTCGTGTTATGATCAATAGACGTAAATGTCACTTGGATACATTTGTGGTCATGGTCGGTGGCACATGCCAAGTTTGTCAAGGCAGTGCACACAATTACCACACCGAGCCACCAGTATTATACCCTGTTTATACCTGTAAGGTCATGCCCAATACATCTGCACTGTGATTGGACACTCTGACCGTGGCTGACTCGTGTTATGATCAATAGAAGTAAAAGTCACTTTGATATGTTTGTGGTCATGGTCAGTTGCACATGCGAACTTTGTCATGGCATTGCGCACTATAGCCACACCGAGCCACCAGTATTCTACCTTGTTTATACCTGCAAGATCATGCCTAGTACATGTGGACTGTGATTAAACACTCTGACTGTGTCCGACTCATGTCATGATGAATAGGAGTAAAAGTCACTTGGATGCATTTGTGGTCATGGTCGGTGGCACGTGCCAACTTTGTCAAGGCATTGCGCACAATAGCCACACCGAGCCACCAGTATTCTACCTTGTTTGCACCTGCAAGATCATGTCTAGTACATGTGCACTGTGATTGGACACTGTGACCATGGCTGACTCGTGTTATGATTCATAGCCGTTTAAGGTACTTGGTAAACTTTGTGGTCATGGTCAGTGGCACATGCCAACTTTGTCAAGGCATTGCGCACAGTAGCCGTGCCAAGCCACCGGTTTGTTTCCTCTTCAATACATGCAAGGTCATGCATATTAGATTTGCACTGTGATTGGGTACTCTGACCGTGAGTGACTCGTGTTACAATGCATAGAAGGTAAGGTCACTTGGTAAACTTTGTGGTCATGGTCAGTGGCATGTGCCAACTTTGTCAATACGTTGCGCACAGTAGCCGCAAAGAGCCACCAGTGTTTTACCTTGTTTATACCTGCAAGATCATGCCTAGTACATCTGCACTGTTATTGGACACTCTGACCGTCTCTGACTCGTGCTACGATTCGTAGAAGTTAAAGTCACTTGGTAAACTTTGTGGTCATAAGCAGTGGCACATGCAAACTTTGTCCAGGCATCGCGCACAATAGCTACGCCGAGCCACCAGTATCATACCTTCTTTGCATTTGTAAGGTCATGCCTAGTATATCTGCACTGTGATTGGACACTCTGACCGTGGTTGAATCGTGTTATGACTAATAGAAGTAAAAGTCACTTGGAGACATTTGTGGTCATTGTCAGTGGTATGTGCCAACTCTGTCAAGGCATTACGCACAATGGCCACACTGACCCACCAGTATTCTACCTTGTTTATACCTGCAAGGTCATGCATAGTATATCTGCACTGTGATTGGACACTCTGACCGTGGCTGACTCGTGTTATGATTCAAAGCCTTTTAAGGTACTTGGTAAACGGTGTGGTCATGGTCAGTGGCACATGCCAACTTTGTCAAAGCATTACGCACAATAGACACAATAAGCCACCAGTATTCTATCTTGTTTGTACATGCAAGGTCATGCCTAGTACATCTGCACTGTGATCGGACACTCTGACCGTGGCTGACTCGTGTTATGGTCAATAGAAGTAAACGTCACTTGGATGCATTTGTGGTCATGGTCGGTGGCACATGCTAACTTTGTCAAGGCATTGCACAAAATTGCCACACCAAGCCACCAATATTCTACCTTGTTTCTACCTGTAAGGTCATGCCCAATATATCTGCACTATGATTGGAGACCCTGACCGTGGCTGACTCATGTTATGATGAATAGAAGTAAAGGTCACTTGGAAACACTTGTGGTCATAGTCAGTGGCACATGCCAACTTTGTCATGGTATTGCGCACTATAGCCAAACCGCGCCACCAGCATTCTACCTTGTTTGTACCTGAAAGATCATGCCTAGTGCATTTGCACTGTGATTAAACACTCTGACCGTGGCTGACTCATGTTATGATCGATAGAAGTAAAAGTCACTTGGATACATTTGTGGTCATGGTCAGTGGCACATGCCAACTTTGTCAAGGCATTGCGCGCAATAGCCACACCGAGCCACCAGTATTCTACCTTGTTTGCACCTGCAAGATCATGCAAAGTACAGCTGCACTGTGATTGGACACTGTGACCGTGGCTGACTCATGTTATGATTCATAGCCGTTTAAGGTACTTGGTAAACTTTGTGGTCATGTTCAGTGGTACATGCCAACGTTGTCAAGGTATTACGCACAATAGCCGTGCCAAGCCACCGGTTTTTTACCTCTTTTATACCTGCAAGGTCATGCATATTAGATGTGCGCTGTGATTGGGTACTCTGAACGTGAATGACTCGTGTTCCGATGCGTAGAAGTTAAAGTCACTTGGCAAACTCTGTGGTCATGGTCAGTGGCACATGCCAACTTTGTCAAGGCATTGCCCACAATAGCCACACCGAGCCCCCAGTATTCTACCTTGCTTACACCAGAAACATCATGCCTAGTACATCTGCACTGTGATTGGACACTCTGACCATATCCGACTCGTGTTACGATTCGTAGAAGTTAAAGCCACTTGGTACACTTTGTGGTCATTGTCAGTGGCGCATGCCAAATTTGTCAAGGCGTTGCGCACAATAGCCACATCAAGCCACCAGTATTCAACCTTGTTTGAATCTGCATAATCATGCCTAGTACATCTGCACTGTGATTGGACATTCTGGCCGTGGCTGACTCGTGTTATGATTCATAGCCGTTTAAGGTACTTGGTAAACGTTGTGGTCATGGTCAGTGGCGCATGCCAACTTTGTCAAGGCATTGTGCACAATAGCCGTGCCAAGCCACCAGTTTTTTTCCTCTTCTACACATGCATGGTCATGCATATTTGATGTGCACTGTGATTGGGTACTCTGACCGTGAATGACTCGTGCTAAGATGCGTAGAAGGTAAGGTCACTTGGTAAACTGTGTGGTCATGGTCAATGGCACATGCCAACCTTGTCAATACATTGCAAAAAATAGCTGCACCGAGCCACCAGTATTTTGCCTTGTTTATACCTGCAAGATCATGCCTAGTACATCTGCACTGTGATTGGACACTCTGACCGTCTCCGACTCGTGTTACGATTCGTAGAAGTTAAAGTCGCTTGGTAAACTTTGTGGTCATGGTTAGTGGCACATGCCAACTTTGTTCAGGCATTGCGCACAATAGCCACACCGAGCCTCCAGTATTCTACCTTGTTTGTATTTGTATGGTCATGCCTAGTATATCTGCACTGTGATTGGACACTCTGACCGTGGTTGAATCGTGTTATGACCAATAGAAGTAAAAGTCAATTGGATACATTTGTGGTCATTGTCAGTGGTACGTGCCAACTCTGTCAAGGCGCCAATAGCACACCGACCCACCAGAATTCTACCTTGTGTGTACTTGCAAGATCATGCCCAGTATATGTTCACTTTGATTGGACACTCTGACCGTGGCTGACTCGTGTTATGATTCAAAGCCTTTTAAGGTACTTGGTAAACTTTGTGGTCATGGTCAGTGGCACATGCCAACTTTGTCAAGGCATTACGCACAATAGACACAACGAGCCACCAATATTCTACTTTTTTTTTTACCTGCAAGATCATGCCTAGTACATCTGCACTGTGATTGGACACTCTGACTGTGGCTGACTCATGTTATGATCAATAGAAGTAAACGTCACTTGGATACATTTGTGGTCATGGTCGGTGGCACATACCAACTTTGTCAAGGCATTGCACACAATTGCCACACCGAGCCACCATTATTCTACCTTGTTTATACCTGTAAGGGCATGCCCAATATATCTGCACTGTGATTGGACACCCTGACGGTGGCTGACTCGTGTTATGATCAATAGAAGTAAACGTCACTTGGTAACACTTGTGGTCATGGTCAGTGGCACATGCCAACTTTGTCATGGCATTGCGCACTATAGCCACACCGAGCCACCAGTATTCTACCTTGTTTGTACGTGCAAGATCATTCCTAGTGCATCTGCACTGTGATTATACACTCTGACCGTGGTTGACTCATGTTATGATCAATAGAAGTAAATGTCACTTGGATACATTTGTGGTCATGGTCAGTGGCACATGCCAACTTTGTCAAGGCATTGCGCGCAATAGCCACACCAAGCCACCAGTATTCTACCTTGTTGCACCTGCAAGATCATGCCTAGTACATCTGCACTGTGATTGGACACTGTGACCGTGGCTGACTCGTGTTATTATTCATAGCCGTTTAAGGTACTTGGTAAACTTTGTGGTCATGTTCAGTGGCACATGCCAACTTTGTCAAGGTATTACGCACAATAGCCGTGCCAAGCCACCAGTTTTTTACCTCTTTCATACCTGCAAGGTCATGCATATTAGATGTGCGCTGTGATTGGGTACTCTGACCGTGAATGACTCGTGTTAAGATGCGTACAAGTTAATGTCACTTGGTAAACTCTGTGGTCATGGTCAGTGGCACATGCCAACTTTGTCAAGGCATTCCCCACAATGGCCACACCGAGCCACCAGTATTCTACCTTGTTTACACCAGCAACATCATGCCTAGTACATCTGCACTGTGATTTAACACCCTGACCATCTCCGACTCGTGTTACAGTTCGTAGAAGTTAAAGCCACTTGGTACACTTTGTGGTCATGGTCAGTGGCACATGCAAACTTTGTCAAGGCATTACGCACAATAGCCACATCGAGCCACCAGTATTCAACCTTGTTTGAACCTGCATAATCATGCCTACTATGTCTGCACTGTGATTGGACTCTCTGACCGTGGCTGACTCGTGTTATGATTCATAGCCGTTTAAGGTACTTGGTAAACTTTGTGGTCATGGTCAGTGGCACATGCCAACTTTGTCAAGGCATTGCGCACAATAGCCGTGCCAAACCACTGGTTTTTTTCCTCTTCTATACATGCAAGGTCATGCATATTGGATGTGCAATGTGATTGGGTACTCTGACTGTGAATGAATCGTGTTACAATGCGTAGAAGGTAAGGTCACTTGGTAAACTTTGTGGTCATGGTCAGTGGCACATGCCAACTTTGTCAATACATTGCGCACAATAGCCGCACCGAGCCACCAGTATTTTACCTTGTTTATACCTGCAAGATCATGCCTAGTAAATCTGCACTGTGATTGGACACTGACCGTCTCCGACTCGTGTTACGATTCGTAGAAGTTAAAGTCACTTGGTAAACTTTGTGGTCATGGGCAGTGGCACATGCCAACTTTGTTCAGGCATTGCGCACAATAGCCACACCGAGCCACCAGTATTCTACCTTGTTTATATTTATAAGATCATGCATAGTATATCTGCACTGTGATTGGACACTCTGACCGTGGTTGAATCGTGTTTTGACCAATAGAAGTAAAAGTCACTTGGATACATTTGTGGTCATTTTCAGTGGTACGTGCCAACTTTGTCAAGGCATTGTGCACAATAGCCACACCGACCCACCAGAATTCTACCTTGTTTGTATCTGCAAGATCATGCCCAGTTTATCTGCACTTTGATTGGACACTCTGACCGTGGCTGACTCGTGTTATGATTCAAAGCCGTTTAAGGTACTTGGTAAACTTTGTGGTCATGGTCAGTGGCACATGCCAGCTTTGTCAAGGCATTACGCACAATAGACACAACGAGCCACCAGTATTCTACATTGTTTGTACCTGCAAGATCATGCCTAGTACATCTGCACTGTGATTGGACACTCTGATCGTGACTCACTCGTGTTACGATCAATAGAAGTAGAAGTCACTTGGATACATTTGTGGTCATGGTCAATGGCACATGCCAACTTTGTCAAGGCATTGCACACAATAGCCACACCGAGCCACCAGTATTCTACCTTTTTTGTATTGTTTGTACCTGCAAGGTCATGCGTAGTAAATTTGCACTGTGATTGGACACTCTGACCGTGGCTGACTCGTGTTATGATCAATAGAAGTAAACGTCACTTGGATACATTTGTTGTCATGGTCGGTGGCACATGCCAACTTTGTCAAGGCATTGCACAGAATTGCCACACGGAGCCACCAATAATCTACCTTGTCTATACCTGTAAGGTCATGCCCAATATACGTGCACTGTGATTGGACACTCTGACCGTGTCTGACTCATGTTATGATCAATAGAAGTAAAAGTCACTTGGAAACACTTATGGTCATGGTCAGTGGCACATGCCAACTTTGTCATGGCATTGCGCACTATAGCCACACCGAGCCACTGGTATTCTACCTTGTTTGTACCTGCAAGATCATGCCTAGTGCATGTGCGCTGTGATTAAACACTCTGACCGTGGCCGACTCATGTTATGATCAATAGAAGTAAAAGCCACTTGGATACATTTGTGGTCATGGTCAGTGGCACATGCCAACATTGTCAAGGCATTGCGCGCAATAGCCACACCGAGCCACCAGTATTCTACCTTGTTTGCACCTGCAAGATCATGCGTAGTACATCTGCACTGTGACTGGACACTATGACCGTGGCTAACTCGTGTTATGATTCATAGCCGTTTAAGGTACTTGGTAAACATTGTGGTCATGTCCAGTGGCACATGCCAACTTTGTCAAGGTATTACGCACAATAGCCATGCCAAGCCACCGGTTTTTACCTCTTTTGTACCAGCAAGGTCATGCATATTAGACGTGCGCTGTGATTGGGTACTCTGACCGTGAATGACTCGTGTTACGATGCGTAGAAGTTAAAGTCACTTGGTAAACTCTGTGGTCATGGTCAATGGCACATGCCAGCTTTGTCAAGGCATGGCCCACAATAGCCACGCCGAGCCACCAGTATTTGTCAGAAATGTGACTCATACAAGGTGCTCTTCACCTCTCGGATAATCCGAGCTCTCGATCCTGGTTCAGGTCTCATAGCGAACCTCACCGGCAATGGCTGGTGGGTCATAACCGTTCCACCAGAGTCGAGCCGCCCCTAATAAGCGACCACGTCGCCACGCGTCCAGCTAGCGGAAACAAGCCGTTAATACTTGCTTTGTCCTGTTCTGCTCTATATACGGAGGATGTTCATTCCCTCCCTAGTTTAACCAGATCAGATCTACTCATCCTGTTCCCCTTTAGTTCGCGGCTTTGCCGTTGTGTCTTTGCTCTGCTCGCTCCTTGCATTCCTTGTCTTCGCCAATCCCTCTCAACGCTTTGCTCCGTCACTCTCGCTCCTTCGCTCAGCTCTCATACTTTGCCAACCATCACTCATCTCGCCAACACTCTTTCTCACATCAGTCGTATACCTCAACTATCTCGCCTCTCAGCTTCTATCAGCTTTCGCGCCTAACTCCTCGGACCGCCCTTGCCTACGTCACTCCGGTGACACAGGCTTGCGTGTTCTGACACTTTTGCCTGCTTCTGTCACTTCTGATCTTGTGCTTGCATTCTTCTGACATGGTATCAGAGCTTCAGGCAACATCGCCTGGAGTCCCGTGACCGCGTCATCGCTCTGCCGCCATCCTCACTTCACTGCTTCAACTCACATTCTCCTGCCACCGTTACTGCTGTCTTGCGCCTCACCGCTTCGCCAGCAGCTGACAATAGCAGCTTTGCCTGAGGAGTTCTATATGGTGAAGGAACGCTTCATCATCCTAAAGAAGGCCCTGCACCTTTTTTGCGCCCGTGGCTAACAATTGGTGACGTGTCGCTGACATCTGCTGCAAGTAACTCTCGAGCCGCCGCCTGCCGTCAACTACCAAGAAACTTCCTGCCGCCTGCAGCCCACTGCCCCTCATCACATCTGCCTCTGCAAGCATCTCCTCCTCTTCCACACTGCCTCATCAACCTCATCCGCTCACTCCTCGCCGTGTGCGTCCATCATCTCGAGCCGCCCTCTCGCATCGCCGCCTCGTCTCGTCAACAGCTGCAGCCAAAACTGCCTACGTCAAGATATCGGACACCACCAGTCTTCCTGCTCCCATTTTCGAGCCAACTGGGGAACAAGCCGTCACTCTCCTGATATTAGCGGTTCAGTGGACCTGCCCGCTACTTGACTCTCTTTGCCGCAACCAACTTCTTCAGCTGACAGGACATCGGACACCACCAGTCTTCCTGCTCCTATTTCCGATCCAACTGGAGAACAAGCCGTCACTCTCCTGAAAGCAGAAGAAGCAGTTGTGTCTCTCCATCTCCCTGTTACAACGCGTCGCATCTTCCTCAGCCTGCATCGCTCCCTGCCTCCATCACTCCTCCTCTTCAGCATCATAATCATTCTTCTTCCTTCCTCACGCCAACTTCATCTGCTAACATCAGGCCTCCTCTTCCTCCTCACTTCAGTCTCGTCAGCTTCATCAGCCGTCCGTTCCGGCCTCATCTCTGCCTTCTCATCGGCATCATCATCCGCGCCACCTTCTCATTCATCATCCGCTTCAGCATCCCTTTATCGCACACGTGGTTCCGCCCCTGCGCTCACTCATCCAATCAATCGATTCCTCCGCTTCCGCAAATCGTCCTCAGCTCGGCACAGGATCCTCCCGGTCACATCCCCCTTTTTGCGACGACCTGCACCCACGCTGAAAACTCCTGCAGCGCATGTGGTCTCGCCCCTATACCCACTCATCCATCAATCGCTTCCTCCGCTTCGCATCATTCTCACCTCGGCACAAGGATCCGCCCGGTCGTAGTGCCTTTTCCGCGACAACCTGCGCCCACGCCGAAACTTCCTGCAGCGCACACGGTTCGCCCCTGCGCCCACTTAGCCATCATTATCAAGCCTCGACTATTAGTAGTCATCATCAGCATCTGTGAACGGCACTAGGATCTGCACGAGCTAGCTGCCCGCTTTGCAGTAGCCTACACCCACGCCGGCAGCAGATTTCTCGCGGTGCGTTGGCACCTGCCTTCCCCTTGCCGCACCCTTCTCCTCTATTGCAAATCGCACACGAGGTCTCGCCCCTGCACCCACTCCTTCATCCATTGTTCCTCCGTCATCATCTACTTCCGCTCCGCTCGGCACAAGGACTCGCCCGGTCGCATCGCGTGTTTTGCGACGACCTGCGCCCACGCCAAACAAAACATCCGTCGCGCACGTGGTTTCGCCCATGCGCCCAGGCTCTTGCAGCCATCCATCAATTTCCGTCATGAGCTCGGCACGCAGATCTACCCAGTTGGATCGCCAACGTTGCTATGACCTGCGTCGAGCACTTCTCATTAATCGAGTGCACCTGGACAACGGTCGAACCTGCTCAAATCCTGCTGGTAAACAGACACCAGCAACTGCCACACTCTCAACAACCAACCATCATGGCAGTACAAGCCCCCGACTGGACACACATTCCTGTTATTGATCAGTTGGGAGAAAACATCCACGACTGGTATGGTGGCATAGAAGTCAAGACAAAACACTCCTTTCTCCGTGGATATCAGCTCTCCCTCTTTTTGGAAGGAGTGTATGACAATCCCGGATGTCCTCCACGGGCATACAAAACTACCCTACAGGACATGAAAAGGTGCCTACGAGATACCACCCATACTGTTTACCACATAATCATTGATGAGGTGTCACCTGTTACTGCAATGTGGCACACTCTTGTGGCAGCAGCGTGGAATCCCAATATCTGCAACGTTATCATCCTCTCTCTCCGTCGAGTGGTTCATCCCCCCGTCAGACAACGACACTTGGACGCTGAGGCCCTGTAGGCACTCAGACCTTCTTCCCTTGTCGGACTCAGGGGGGCTGTTAGAAATGTGACTCCGACAAGGTGCTCTTCACCCCTCGGATAATCCGAGCTCTCGATCTTGGTTCAGGTCTCATAGCAAACATCCCTCGGCAACGGCTGGTCGGTCATGACCATTCCACCAGAGTAGAGCCGCCCCTAATCAGCGACCACGTCGCCACGCGTCCGACTAGCGGAAACAAGCCGTTAATACTTGCTTTGTCCTGTTCTGCTATATATACGGAGGATATTCATTCCCTCCCTGGTCTAACGAGAACAGATCTACTCATCATGTTCCCCTTTGGTTCCGCGGCTTCGCTGCCGTGTCTTCGCTCTGCTCGCTCCTCGCATTCCTTGTCTTTGCCAATCCATCTCAACGCTTCGCTCCGTCACTCTCGCTCCTTCGCTCAGCTCTCATACTCCACCAACCATCACTCATCTCGCCAACACTCTTTCTCACATCAGTCGTCTACCTCAACTATCTCGCCTCTCAGCTTCTATCAGTTTCGGCGACCAACTCCTTGGACCGCCCTTGCCTACGTCACTCTGTTGACGTATGCTTGCGTGTTCTGATGCTTCTGCCTGCTTCTGTCGCTGCTGATCTTGTGCTTGCATTCTTCTGACAGTATTCTACCTTGTTCACACCTGCAACATCATGCCTAGTACATCTGCACTGTGATTGGACACTCTGACCATCTCCGACTCGTGTTACGATACGTATACGTTAAAGCCACTTGGTACACTTTGTGGTCATGGTCAATGGCACATGCCAAAGTTGTCAAGGCATTGCACACAATAGTCACATCGAGCCACCAGTGTTATACCTTGTTTGATCCTGCAAAATCATGCCTAGTACATATGCACTTTGATTGGACACTCTGACCGTGACTGACTCGTGTTATGATTCATAGCCGTTTAAGGTACTTGGTAAACTTTGTGGTCATGGTCAGTGACACATGCCAACATTGTCAAGGCATTGCGCACAATAGCCGTGCCAAATCACCGGTTTTTTACCTCTTCTATAAATGCAAGGTCATGCATATTAGATGTGCGATGTGATTTGGTACTCTGACCGTGAATGACTCGTGTTACGATGCGTAGAAGTTAAAGTCACTTGGTAAACATTGTGGTCATGGTCAGTGGCACATGGCA
>SZWC01002588.1:125611-146199 GCA_023375785.1 Penium margaritaceum | reverse complement strand
GTAAACTTTGTGGTCATGGTCAGTGGCACATGCTAACTTGTCAAGGCATTGCACACAATAGCCACACCAAGTCACCAGTATTCTACCTTGTTTGCACCTGCAAGATCATGCCTAGTACATCTGCACTGTGATTGGACACTCTGACCATGGCTGACTCGTGTTATGATCAATAGAAGTAAAGGTCACTTGGATACATTTGTGGTCATGGTCAGTGGCACATGCGAACTTTGTCAAGACATTGCCCACAATAGCCACACCAAGCCAATAGTATTCTGTCTTGTTCATACCTGCGAGGTCATGCGCAGTATATCTGCACTATGTTTGGACACTCAGACTGTGGCTGACTCGTGTTATGATTCATAGCCATTTGAGGTACTTGGTAAACTTTGTGGTCATGGTCAGTGGCACATGCCAACTTTGTCAAGGCATTGCGCACAATAGCCGTGCCAAGCCACCGGTTTTTTTCCTTGCTCATACCTGCAAGGTCATGCATATTATATGTGCACTGTGATTGGGCACTCTGACNTGGCTGACTCGTGTTATGATTCATAGCCGTTTACTATACTTGGTAAACTTTGTGGTCATGGTCAGTGGCACATGCCAACTTTGTCAAGGCATTGCGCACAATAGCCACACCGAGCCACCAGTATTCTACCTTGTTTATACCGACAAGGTCATGCATAGTATATCTGCACGGTGATTGGACACTCTGACCCTGGCTGACTCGTGTTATGATTCATAGCCGTTTACTATACTTGGTAAACTTTGTTGTCATGGTCAGTGGCACATGCCAAATTTGTCAAGGCGTTGCGCACAATAGCCGTGCCAAGCCACCGGTTTGTTACCTTGTTTATACCTGTCAGGTCATGGCTAGTACATCTGAACTATGATTGGGTACTCTGACCGTGGCTGACTCGTGTTATAATTCGTAGAAGTTAAAGTCACTTCGTAAACTTTGTGGTCATGGTCAGTGACACATGCCAACTTTGTCAAGGTATTGCGCACAATAGCCACACCGAGCCACCAGTATTCTACCTTGTTTTATACCTGCAAGGTCATGCCCAGTACATCTGCACAGTGATTGGACACTCTGACAATGGGTAACTCGTGTTATGATTAATAGCCGTTTAATGTACTTGGTAAACTTTGTGGTCATGGTCAGTGGCACATGCCAACTTGGTCAAGGCATTGCGCACAATAGGCGTGCCAAGCCACCGGTTTTTTTCCTTGTTTATACCTGCAAGGTCATGCATACTAGATGTGCACTGTCATTTGGCACTCTGACCGTGGCTAACTCGTGTTACGATTCGTAAAAGCTAGAGTCACTTGGTAAACTTTGTGGTCATGGTCAGTGTCACATGCCACCTTTGTCAAGGCATTGCGCACAATAGCCACACGGAACCACCAGTATTCTACCTTGTTTGTACCTGCAAGATCATGCCTAGTACATCTGCACTGTGATTGGACACTCTGACCGTGGCTGACTCGTGTTATGATTCATAGCGGTTTAAGGTACATGGTAAACTTTGTGGTCATGGTCAGTGGCACATGCCAACTTTGTCAAGGCATTGCGCACAATAGCCGTGCCAAGCCACCAGTTTTTTACCTTGTTTATAACTGCAAGATCATGCATATTAGATGTGCACTGTGATTGGATACTCTGAATGTGGCTGACCTGTGTTACGATTCGTACAAGTTAACGTCACTTGGTAAGCTTTGTGGGCATGGTCAGTAGCACATGCCAACTTTGTCAAGGCATTGCACATAATAGCCACAACGAGCCACTAGTACTCTACCTTGTTTGTACCTGCAAGATCATGCCTATTACACCTGCACTGTGATTGGACACTCTAATCATGGCTGACTCGTGTTATGATCAATAGAAGTAGAAGTCACTTGGATATAGTTGTGGTCATGGTCAGTGGCACATGCCTACTTTGTCAAGGCATTGCGGACAATAGCCACACCGAGCCACCAGTATTGTGCCTTGTTTATACCTGCAAGGACATGCCCAGTATATCTGCACTGTGACTGGACACTCTGACTGTGGCTGACTCATGTTATGATTCATAGCCGTTTGATGTACTGGGTAAACTTTGTGGTAATGGTCAGTTGCATATGCCAACTTTGTCAAGGCATTGCGCACAATAGCCGTGCCAAGTCACCGGTTTTTACCTTTTTTATGCCTGCAAGGTCATGCATATTAGATGTGCATTGTGATTTGGCACTCTGACCGTGGCTGACTCATGTCACGATTCGTAGAAGTTAAAGTCACTTGGTAAACTTTGTGGTCATGGTCAGTGGCACATGCCAACTTTGTCAAGGCATTGCGCACAATAGCCACACCGAACCACCAGTATTCTATGTTGTTTGCACTTGAAACATCATGCCCAGTACATCTGCACTGTGATTGGACACTCTGACCATGGCTGACTCGTGTTATGATTCATAGCCGTTTAAGGTACTTGGTAAACTTTGTGGTCATGGTCAGTGGCACAATCCAACTTTGTCAAGGCATTGCGCACAATAGCCACACCGAGCCACCAGAATTCTACCTTGTTTATACCTGAAAGGTCATTCCCAGTATATCTGCACACTGATTGGAGACTCTGACTCTGGGTGACTCGTGTTATGATTCATAGCCGTCTAATGTACTTGGTAAACTTTGTGGTCATGGTCAGTGGCACATGCCAACTTTGTCAAGGCATTGCGCACAATAGCCGTGGCCAGCCACCGGTTTTTTGTCCTGTTTATACCTGCAAGGTCATGCATATTAGATGTGCACTGTGATTTGGCACTCTGACCGTGGCTAACTCGTGTTGCGACTCGTATAAGCTATAGTCACTTGGTAAACTTTGTGGTCATGGTCAGTAGCACATGCCACCTTTGTCAAGGCATTGCGCACAATAGCCACACCGAACCACCAGTATTCTACCTTGTTTGCACCTGCAAGATCATGCCTAGTACATTTGAACTGTGATTGGGCACTCTGACTGTGGCTGACTCGTGTTACAATTCGTAGAGGTTAAAGTCACTTGGTAAACTTTGTGGTCATCGTATGTGGCACATGCCATCTTTGTCAAGGCATTCCGCACAATACCCGTGCTAAGACACCGGTTTTTTACTCTGTTTATTCCTGCAAGGTCATGCATATTAGATGTGCACTGTGATTGGGTACTCTGACTGTGGCTGACTCGTGTAATGATTCGTAGAAGTTAAAGTCACTTGTGGTCATGGTCATGGTCAGTGGCACATGCCAACCTTGTCAAGGCATTGCGCAACATATCCACACCGAGCCACCAGTATTCTACCTTGTTTGCACCTGCAAGATCCTGCCTAGTACATCTGCACTGTGATTGGGCACTCTGACCGTGGCTGACTTGTGTTCTTATCAATAGAAGTAAAATTCACTTGGATATATTTGTGGTCATGGTCAGTAGCACATGCCAACTTTGTCAAGGCATTGCGCACAATAGCCACACAGAGCCACTTGTGTTATAGCTTATATGTGCAAGATCATGCCCAGGATATCTGCACTGTGATTGGACACTCTGACCGTGGCTGACTCGTCGTATGATTCATAGCCGTTTTAGGTACTTGGTAAACTTTGTGTTCATGGTCAGTGGCACATGCCAACTTTGTCAAGGCATTGCGCACAATAGCCGTGCCAAGCCACCGGTTTTTTAACTTGTTTATACCTGCAAGGTCATGCATATGATATGTGCACTGTGATTAGGCACTCTGACCGTGGCTGACTCGTGTTACGATTTGTAGAAGTTAAAGTCACTCGGTAAACTCTGTGGTCATGGTCAGTGGCACATGCCAACATTGTCAGGGCATTGCGCACAATAGCCACACCGAGCCACCAGTATTCTATCTTGTTTGCACCTGCAAGATCATGCCTAGTACATTTGCACTGTGATTGGACACTCTGACCGTGGCTGACTCATATTATGATCAATAAATGTTAAATTCACTTGGATACAGTTGTGGTCATGGTCAGTGGCACATGCCAACGTTGTCAAGGCATTGCACAGAATAGCCACACTGAGCCACCAGTATTCTACCTTGTTTATACCTCTAAGGTCATGCCCAGTACATCTGTGCTGAGATTGGACACTCTGACCGTGGGTGACGCGTGTTATGATTCATTGCCGTTTAAGGTACTTGGTAAACAGTGTGGTCAAGGTCAGTGGCACATGCCAACTTTGGCAAGGCATTGCGCACAATAGCCGTGCCAAGCCACCGGTTTTTTACCTTATTTTTACCTGCAAGGTTATGCATATTAGATGTGCTCTGTGATTGGGCACTCTGAATGTGGCTGACTCGTGTTACGATTCGTAGAAGTTAAAGTCACTTGGTAAACTTTGTGGTTATGGTCAGTGACACATGCCAACTTTGTCAAGGCATTGCGCACAATAGCCGTCCCAAGCCACCGGTTTCTTACCTCGTGTATACCTGCAATATCATGCATATTACATGTTCACTATGTTTGGGCACTCTGACCGTGGCTGACTCGTGTTTCGATTCATAAAAGTTAAATTCACTTGGTAACCTTTGTGGTCATGGTCAGTGGCACATGCCAATTTGCCAAGGCATTGCGCACAATAGCCACACTGAGCCACCAGTATTCTACCTTGTTTACACCTATAAGGTCATGCGCAGTATATCTGTACTGTGATTGGACACTCTGACAGTGGCTGACTCGTGTTATAAATCATAGCTGTTTCATGTACTTGGTAACATTTGTTGTCATGGTCAGTGGAACATGCCAACTTTGTCAAGGCATTGCGCACAATAGTAATGCCAAGCCACCAGTTTTTTACCTTGTTTATACCAGCAAGGTCCTGCATTTTACATGTTTACTTTTTTTGGGCACTCTGACCGTGGCTGACTCGTCATACGATTCGTAGAAGTTAAAGTCACTTGGTAAACTTTGTGATCATGGCCAGTGGCACATGCCAACTTTGTCAAGGCATTGCACACAATAGCCACACCGAGCCACCAGTATTCTACATTGTTTTCACCTTCAAGATCATGCCTAGTACATCTGCACTGTGATTGGACACTCTGACCGTGGGTGACGCGTGTTATGATTTGTAGCCGTTTCAGGTACTTGGTGAACAGTGCGGTCATGGTCAGTGGCACATGCCAAATTTGTCAAGGCATTGCGCACAATAGCCGTTCCAAGCCACCAGTTTTTTACCTTCTTCATACCTGCAAGGTCATGCATATCAGATGTGCACTGTTATTGGGCACTTTGAATGTAGCTGACTCGTGTTACAATTCGTACAAGTTAAAGTCACTTGGTAAACTTTGTGGTCGTGGTCAGTGGCACATGCCAACTTTGTCAAGGCATTGCGCACAATAGCCGCACCAAGCCACCGGTTTCTTACCTTGTTTCTACGTGCAAGGTCATGAATGTTAGATGTGTAATGTGATTGTTCACTCTGATCATTGCAGACTCGTGTTACCATTTGTAGAAGTTAAAGTCACTTGGTAAACTTTGTGGTCATGGTCAGTGGCACATGCCAACTTTGTCAAGGCATTGCGCACAATAGCCACACCAAGCCACAGGTGTTTTACCTTGTTTGCACCTGCAAGATCATGCCTAATACATCTGCACTGTGATTGGACACTCTGACCGTGGCTGACTCGTGTTATGATCAATAGACGTAAACGTCACTTGGATACATATGTGGTCATGGTCAGTGGCACATGCCAACTTTGTCAAGGCATTGCACACAATAGCCACACCGAGCCACCAGTATTCTACCTTGTTTATACCTGTAAGGTCATGCCCAGTATATCTGCACTGTGATTGGACACTCTGACCGTGGCTGACCCGTGTTATAATTCATGGCCGTTTAATGTACTTGGTAAACTTTGTGGTCATGGTCAGTGGCACATGTCAATTTTGTCAAGGCATTGCGCACAATAGCCGTGCCAAGCCACTGGTTTTTTACCTTGTTTAAACCAGCAAGGTCGTGCATATTAGATTTGTACTATGATTGGGCACTCTAACCGTGGCTGACTCGTGTTACGATTTGTAGAAATAAAGTCACTTGGTAAAACTTGTGATCATGGTCAGTGGCGCATGCCAACTTTGTCAAGGCATTGCGCACAATAGCCACACCGAGCCACCAGTATTCTACCTTGTTTGCACCTTCAAGATCATGCCTAGTACATCTGCACTGTGATTGGACACTCTGACCGTGGGTGACGCGTGTTATGACTCATAGCCGTTTAAGGTACTTGGTAAATTTTGTGATCATGGTCAGTGGCACATGCCAACTTTGTCAAGGCATTGCGCACAATAGCCACACCGAGCCACCAGTATTCTACCTTTTTTGCACCTTCAAGATCATGCCTAGTACATCTGCATTCTGATTGGACACTCTGACTGTGGGTGACGCGTGTTATCATTCGTAGCCGTTTAAGGTACTTGGTTAACAGTGTGGTCATGGTCAGAGGCACATGCCAACTTTGTCAAGGCACTGCGCACAATAGCCGTGCCAAGCCACCAGTTTTTTACCTTCTTTATACCTGCAAGGTCATGCATATTAGACGTGCAATGTGATTGGGCACTCTGAATGTGGCTGACTCGTGTTACGATTCGTAGAAGTTAAAGTCACTTGGTAAACGTTGTGGTCATAGTCAGTGGCACATGCCAACTTTGTCAAAGCATTGCACACAAAAGCCGTGCCAAGCCACCGGGTTTTTACCTTGTTTATACCTGCAAGGTCATGCATGTCAGGTGTGAACTGTGATTGGGCACTCTGACCATGGCTGACTCGTGTTACGATTCATAGAATTTAAAGTCACTTGGTAAACTTTGTGGTCATGGTCAGTGGCACATGCCAGCTTTGTCAAGGCATTGCGCACAGTAGCCACACCAAGGCACGGGTGTTTTACCTTGTTTGCACCTGCAAGATCATGCCTAATACATCTGCACTGTGATTGGATACTCTGACCGTGGCTAACTCGTGTTATGATGAATAGACGTAAACGCCACTTGGTAAACTTTGTGGTCATGGTCAGTGGCACATGCCGATTTGTCAAGGCATTGCGCACAATAGCCACACCGAGCCAGCAGTATTCTACCTTGTTTATACATGTAAGGTTATGTTCAGTATATCTGCACTTTGATTGGACACTCTGACCGTGGCTGACTCCTGTTATAATTCATAGCCGTTTAATGTACTTCGTAAAAGTTGTGGTCATGGTCAGTGGCACATGCCAGCTTCGTGAAGGCATTGCGCACAATAGCCGTGCCAAGCCACCTGTTTTTTACCTTTTTTATACCAGCAAGGTTATGCATACTAGATTTATACTATGATTGGGCACTCTGATTGTGGCTGACTCGTCTTACGATTCGTAGAAGTTAATGTCCCTTGGTAAACTTAGTGATCATGGTCAGTGGCACATGCCAACTTTGTCAAGGCATTCCACACAATAGCCACACCGAGCCACCAGTCTTATACCTTGTTTGCACCTTCAAGATCATGCCTAGTACATCTACACAGTGACTGGACACTCTGACCGTGGGTGAGGCGTGTTATGATTCATAGCCGTTTAAGGTACTTGGTAAACAGTGTGGTCATGGTCAGTGGCACATGCCAACTTTGTCAAGACATTGTGCACAATAGCCGTGCCGAACCACCAGTTTTTTACCTTCTTTATACCTGCAAGGTCATGCATATTAGATATGCACTATGATTGGGCACTCTGAATGTGGATGACTCGTGTTACGATTCCTACAAGTTAAAGTCACTTGGTAGACTTTGTGGTCATGGTCAGTGGCTCATGCAAACTTTGTCAAGGCATTGCGCACAATAGCCCTGCCAAGCCATCGGTTTTTTACGTTGTGTATACCTGTAAGGTCATGCATATTAGATGTGCACTGTGATTGGGCACTTTGACGATGGTTGACTTGTGTTACGATTCATAGAAGTTAAGGTCACTTGGTAAACTTTGTGGTCATGGTCAGTGGCACATGCCAACTTTGTCAAGGCATTGCGCACAATAGCCCTGCCAAGCCATCGGTTTTTTACGTTGTGTATACCTGTAAGGTCATGCATATTAGATGTGCACTGTGATTGGGCACTTTGACGATGGTTGACTTGTGTTACGATTCATAGAAGTTAAGGTCACTTGGTAAACTTTGTGGTCATGGTCAGTGGCACATGCCAACTTTGTCAAGGCATTGCGCACAATTGTCGTGCCAAACCACCGGTTTTTACCTTGTTCATTCCTGCAAGGTCATGCCTAGTACATCTGAACTGTGATTTGGCACTCTGACTGTAGCTGACTCCTGTTACGATTTGTAGAATATAAAGTCACTTGGTAGACTTTGTGGTCATGGTCAGTGGCACATACCAACTTTGTCAAGGCATTACGCACAATAGGCGTGCCAAGCCACCACGTTTTTACCTTGTTTAAACCTGCAAGGTCATGAATATTAGATGTGCAATGTGATTGGGCACTCTGACCGTGGTTGACTCGTGTTACGATTCGTAGAAGTTCACGTCGATTGATAAACTTTGTGGTCATGGTCAGTGGCACATGCCAACATTGTTAATGCATTGCGCACAATAGCCATTACGAGCCACCAGTATTCTACCTTGTTTAAACCTGCAAGATCATGCCTAGTACATCTGCACTGTGATGGGACACTCTGACTTAGGCTGACTCGTGTTATGATCAATAGATGTAAAAGTCACTTGGATACAGTTGTGGTCATGGTCAGTGGCACATGCCAACTTTGTCAAGGCATTGCGCACAATATCCACACCGAGCCACCCGTATTCTACCTTGTTTGCACCTGCAAGATCATGCCTAGTACATCTGCACTGTGATTGGACACGATGACCGTGGGTGACGCGTGTTATGATTCATAGCCGTTGAAGGCACTTGGTAAACAGTGTGGTCATGGTCAGTGGCACATGCCAACTTTGTCAAGGCATTGCGCACAATAGCCGTGCCAAGCCACCGGTATTTTGCCTTGTTTATACATGCAAGGTCATGCAATTTGGATGTGGACTGTGATTGGGCGCTCTGAATGTGGCTGACTCGTGTTACGGTTCGCAGACATTAAAGTCACTTGGTAAACGTTGTGGTCATGGTCAGTGGCACATGCCAACTTTGTCAAGGCATTGCGCACAATAGTCGTGCCAAGCTACCGGCTTTTTACCTTGGTTATACCCGTAAGGTCATGCATATTAGATGTGCACTGTCATTGGACACTCTGACCGTGGCTGACTCGTGTTACGATTCGTAGAAGTTAAAGTCACTTTGTAAAGTTTGTGGTCATGGTCAGTGGCACATGCCAACTTTGTCAAGTCATTGCGCACAATAGCCAAATCGAGGCACCAGTATTATACCTTTTTTGTACCTGCAAGATCATGCCTAGTACATCTGCACTTTGATTAGACACTCTGACCGTGGCTGACTCGTGTTATGATCAATAGAAGTAAAAGTCACTTGGATACATTTGTGGTCATGGTCAGTGAAACATGCAAACTTTGTCAAGGCATTATGCACAATAGCCACACCGAGCCACCAGCATTCTACCTTGTTGATACCTGCAATATCATGCCCAGTATATCTGCACTGTGATTGGACACTCTGACCGTAGCTGACTCGTGTTATGATTCACAGTCGTTTAAGGTACTTGGTAAACCTTGTGGTCATGGTCAGTGGCACATGCCAACTTTGTGAGGCCATTGCGCACAATATCCGTGCCAAGCCACCGGTTTTTTACCGTGTTTATACCTGCAATGTCATGCATATTAGAATTGCACTGTGATTGGACCCTCTGACCGTGGCTGACTCATGTTATGATCAATAGAAGTAAAAGCCACTTGGATACATTTGTGGTCATGGTCAGTGGCACATGCCAACTTTGTCAAGGCATTGCGCACAATAACCACATCAAACCAAACGTATTATACCTTGTTTATAACCGTAAGGTCATGCCCAGTATATATGCACTGTGATTGGACACTCTGACCGTGGCTGACTCATGTTATGATTCATAGCCGTTTAAGGTACTTGGTAAACATTGTGGTAATGGTCTGTGGCACATGCCAACTTTGTCAAGGCATTGCGCACAATAGCCACACCAATCTACCAGTATGCTGCCTTGCTTGTACCTGCAAGGTCATGCCCAATATATCTGCACTGTGATTGGACACTCTGACCCTGGCTGACTCGTGTTACGATCTGTAGAAGTTAAAGTTACTTGGTAAACTTTGTGGTCATGGTCAGTGGCACATGCCAACTTTGTCAAGGCATTGCGCACAATAGCNTTGTACCTGCAAGGTCATGCCCAATATATCTGCACTGTGATTGGACACTCTGACCCTGGCTGACTCGTGTTACGATCTGTAGAAGTTAAAGTCACTTGGTAAACTTTGTGGTCATGGTCAGTGGCACATGCCAACTTTGTCAAGGCATTTCGCACAAAAGCAAACCAAGCCACCAGTAATCTACCTTGTTTTCACCATGAAGATCATGCCCAGTACATTTGCACTGTGATTGAACACTCTGACCTTGGCTGACTCCTGTTATGATCAATAGAAGTAAAAGTCACTTGGATACATTTGTAGTCATGGTCAGTGGCACATGCCAACTTTGTCAAGGCATTGCGCACTATAGCCACACCGAGCCACCAAAATTCTACCTTGTTTATACTTGAAAGGTCATGCCCAGTATATATGCACTGTGATTGGACACTCTGACCGTGGCTGACTCGTGTTATGATTCATAGCCGTTTAAGGTACTTGGTAAACTTTGTGATCAGGGTCAGTGGCACATGCCCACTTTGTCAAGGCATTGAGCACAATAGCCGTGCCAAGCCACCGGTTTTTTACCTTGTTTATACCTGGAAGGTCATTCATATTAGATGTGCGCTGTGATTGAGCACTCTGACCGTGGCTGACTCCTGTTACAATTCGTAGAAGTCAAGGTCACTTAGTACACTTTGTGGTCATGGTCAGTGGCACATGCCACCTTTGTCAAGGCATTGCGCACAATAGCCACACCGAGACACCAGTATTCTACTTTGTTTATACCTGCAAGGTCATGCCCAGTATATCTGCACTGTGATTAGACACTCTGACCATGGCTGACTCGTGTTATGATTCATAGCCGTGTAAGGTACTTGGTAAACTTTGTGGTCATGGTGAGTAGGACATGCCAACATTGTCAAGACATTGCGCACAATGGCCACACCGAGCCACCAGTATTCTACCTATTTTGCACCTGCAAGATCATTCCTAGTACATCTGCATTGTGGTCATGCCTGGTACATCTGACGTTCGCTAATTCGTGTTATGATCAATAGACGTAAAAGTCACTTGGATACATTTGTGGTCATGGTCAGTGGCACATTCCAACTTTGTCAAGGCATTGTGCACAATAGCCACACCAAGCCACCAGAATTCTACCTTGTTTATACCTGCAAGGTCATGCGCAGAGTATCTGTATGTGATTGCACACTCTGACCGTTGCTGACTTGTGTTATGATTCATAGTCGTTTAAGGTACTTGGTGAACTTTGTGGTCATGGTCAGTGGCACATGCCAACGCTGTGAGGGCTTTGCGCACAATAGCCGTGCCAGGCCACTGGTTTTTTACCTTGTTTATACTTGCAAGGTCATGCCCAGTATATCTGCACTGTGATTGGACACACTGACCGTTGCTGACCCGTGCTATGATTCATTGCCGGTTAAGGTACTCGGTAAACTGTGGTCATGGTCAGTGGCGCATGCCAACTTTGTCAAGGCATTGCGCACAATAGCCACACCGATCTACCAGGCCACTGGTTTTTTACCTTGTTTATACTTGCAATGTCATGCCCAGTATATATGCACTGTGATTGGACACTCTTACCGTGGCTGAATCGTGTTACAATTTGTAGAAGTTAAAGTCACTTGGTAAACTTTGTGGCCATGGTCAGTGGCACATGCCAACTTTGTCAAGGCATTGTGCACAATAGCAAACTGAGTCACAAGTAATATACCTTGTTTGCACCTGCAAGATTACGCCTATTACATCTGCACTGTGATTGGAATATCTGACCGTGGCTGACTCGTGTTATGATCAATAGAAGTAAAAGTCACTTGGATACATTTGTAGTCATGGTCACTGGCACATGGCAACTTTGTCAAGGCATTGCGCACAATAACCACACCGAGCCACCAGTATTCTACCTTGTTTGCACCTGCAAGATCATGCCTAGTACATCTGCACTGTGATTGGACACTCTGACCGTGGCTGACGCGTGTTATGATCAATAGAAGTAAAAGTCACTTGGATACATTTGTGTTCATGGTCAGTGGCACATGCCAACTTTGTCAAGGCATTGCACGCAATAGCCTCACCGAGCCACCAGTATTGTACCTTGTTTGTACCTGCAAGGTCATGCCTAGTACATCTGCACTTTGATTGGACACTCTGACCGTGGCTGACTCGTGTTATGATNCACCAGTATTCTACCTTGTTTGCACCTGCAAGATCATGCCTAGTACATCTGCACTGTGATTGGACACTCTGACCGTGGCTGACTCGTGTTATGATCAATAGAAGTAAAAGTCACTTGGATACATTTGTGGTCATGGTCAGTGGCACATGCCAACTTTGTCAAGGCATTGCACGCAATAGCCTCACCGAGCCACCAGTATTGTACCTTGTTTGTACCTGCAAGGTCATGCCTAGTACATCTGCACTTTGACTGGACACTCTGACCGTGGCTGACTCGTGTTATGATCAATAGAAGTAAAAGTCACTTGGATACATTTGTGGTCATGGTCGGTGGCACATGCCAACTTTGTCAAGGCATTGCACACAATTGCCACACCAAGCCACCAGTATTTTTCCTTGTTTATACCTGTAAGGTCATGCCCAATATATCTACACTGTGATTGGACACTCTGACCGTGGCTGACTCGTGTTATGATCAATAGAAGTAAAAGTCACTTGGAAACACTTGTGGTCATGGTCAGTGGCACATGCCAACTTTGTCAAGGCATTGCGCATAGTAGACACACCGAGCCACCAGTATTCTACCTTGTTTACACCTGCAAGGTCATGCCTAGTACATCTGCACTGTGATTGGACACTCTGACCGTGGCTAACTCGTGTTATGATCAATAGAAATAAAAGTCACTTGAATACATTTGTGGTAATGGTCAGTGGCACATCCCAACTCTGTCAAAGCATTGTGCACAATAGCCACACCGAGCCACCAGTATTCTTCCTTGTTTGAAGCTGCAAAATCATGCCTAGTACATATTGTCAGAAGAATGGAATGAATGGGAGCGAGAAGAACAGAAGCAAGGAGAAGCAGTCGAGCATGCAGGAGCTTGGTAGCGCAGTGACGGAAGCAGAAAGGTGCGTGCAGATCCAAGGAGTTAGTCGCAGAGCCTTGAGTAGGGCGAGGCGGCGGGGCTCCAAGGCAGACAAGAGAAGAGAAGATTGAGGCGAGTGATGCGATGAGGTTGAGCGAAGGATTGATAATGACGAAGCGAAGAGCTGTGAGGAGAGAGTGGTGAGCGAAAGACGCAGAGGCGATCAGAGCGAGAGCACGGTGGCGAAGCCGCGGAACCAAAGGGAACAGGATGGATAGATTTGTTCTGGTTAGCTTTTGCGAGGGAATGAACGTCCTCGTTATATACAACAGAACAGGGGTAAACAGCTTTTTTCCGCTAGCCGGACGCGGGTGACAGATTTATCGCTTTATTAGGGGATCACTTGACGTGTCGATTCAAACGGTCGGACGATCGGAGAGCCATTCAGTCAAGGTGGTTCTGATGATACTCGAACCTTCTCGAGGCTCCGATTTACCGAGAGGTGGGAGGATTGAGTCTGGTTCTTACTGTAATTCCAACACATCTGCACTGTGATTGGACACTCTGACTGTGGCTGACTCGTGTTATGATTCATAGCCGTTTAAGGTACTTGGTAAACGTTTTGGTCATGGTCAGTGGCACATGCCCTTTTTGTCAAGGCATTGCGCACAATAGCCGTGCCAAGCCACTGGTTTTTTACCTCTTCTATGCCTGCAAAACCATGCATATTAGATGTGCACTGTGATTAGGCACTCTGACCGTTGATGACTCGTGTTACGATGCGTAGAAGTTAAAGTCACTTGGTAAACTTTGTGGTCATGGGCAGTGGCACATGCCAACTTTGTCAAGGCATTGCGCACAATAGTCACACCGAACCACCAGTATTCCACCTTGTTTGCACCTGCAAGGTCATGCCCAGTATATCTGCACTGTAATTGGACACTCTGACCATGGTTGGATCGTGTTATGATCAATAGAAGTCAAAGTCACTTGGATACATTTGTGGTTATGGTCAGTAGCACATGCCAACTTTGTCAAGGCATTGCACACAATAACCATACCAAGCCACCAGTATTCTACCTTGTTTGTACCTGCAAGGTCATGTTCAGTATATCTGCACTGTGATTGGACACTCTTAAGGCTGCACACCAAATCCTAGGATTCGTGAATAAGATTCGTGAACCCGGAAAAAGATTCGGATTCGGGGATCCAAATCCTTGATGAGGATTCGATTCGGGATTCGGAGATCCTTTCACTATTGTTTTAACATGGAAAACAAGGATTTATGTGGCAGATTAGAGGATTTTTACCTGCCATCACCCATAGGATTCGGAAAAGATTCGTGAATCTTACGGATTCGCGAATCCAGATTCGGATTCGTGAATCAAAGCCAAACCTGGATTCCGATTCGTGAATCCGAATCCAATCTGGGATCCGGGAATCTTACCCGGTGTGCACCCTTAGACACTCTGACCATGGCTGACTCGTGTTATGAGTCATAGCCGTTTAAGGTACTTGGTAAACTTTGTGATCATGGTCAGTGGCACATGCCAACTTTGTCAAGGCATTGCGCACAATAGTCGTGCCAAGCCACCGGTTTTTTACCTTGTGTATACCTGCAAGGGCATGCATATTATATGTACGCTGTGATTGGACACTCTGACCGTGGCTGACTCGTGTTATGATTCATAGCCGTTTATGATACTTGGTAAACTTTGTGGTCATGATTAGTGGAACATGCCAACTTTGTCAAGGCATTGCGCACAATAGCTGTGCCAAGCCACCAGTATTCTACCTTGTTTGTAACTGCAATATCATGCCTAGTACATTTGCTATGTGATTGGACACTCTGACGGTGGCTGACTCGTGTTATGATACGTAGAAGTTAAAGTCACTTGGTAAACGTTTTGGTCATGGTCAGTGGCACATGCCAACTTTGTCAAGGCATTGCGCAAAATAGCCACACCGATCTACCAGGATTCTACCTTGTTTGTACCTGCAAGGTCATGCTTAGTATATCTGCACTGTGATTGGACACTCTGGCCGTGGCTGACTCGTGTTAGGATTCGCATACGTTAAAGTCACGTGGTAAACTTTGTGGTCATGGCCAGTGGCACATGCGAACTTTGTCAAGGCATTGCGCACAATGGCCACAACGAGCCACCTGTTTTCTACAAACTTTTCTCCTCCAATATCATGCCTAGTACATCTGTACTGTGATTGGACACTATGACTGTGGCTGACTCGTGTTATGATCAATATAAGTAAAAGTCACTTGGATACATTTGTTGTCATGCTCAGTGGCAGATGCCCACGTTGTTAAGGCATTGCACACAATAGCCACGCCGAGCCCCCAGTACTCTACCTTGTTTATACCTAGAAGGTCATGCCCAGTATTTTTGCACTGCGATTGGACACTCTGTCCGTGGCTGACTCGTGTTAGGATTCATAGCTGTTTACGGTACTTGGTAAACTTTGTGGTCATGGTCAGTGGCACGTGCCAACTTTGTCAAGGCATTGCGCACAATAGCCGTGCAAAGACACTGGTTTTGTTCCTTGTTTAACCCTGCAAGGTCATGCATATTAGATGTGCACTGTGATTGGAGACTCTGACCGTGGCTGACTCGTCTTATGGTTCATAACCGTTTAAGGTACTTGGTAAACTTTGTGGTCATGGTCAGTGGCACATTCCAACTTTTTCAAGGCATTGCGCACAATAGCCGTGCCAAGCGACCGGTTTTTAACCTTCTTTAAACCTGCAAAGTCATGCATATTAGATGTGCACTCTGATTGGGCACTCTCACTGTGGCTGACTCGTGTTACGGTTCGTAGAAGTTAAAGTCACTTGGTAAATTTTGTGGTCATGGTCAGTGGCACATGCCAACTTTGTCAAGGCATTGCGCACAATAGCTGTGCCAAGACACCGGGGTTTTCTCCCGTTTATACCTGCAAGGTCATGTATATTAGATGTGTACTGTGATTGGGCAATCTGACCGTGACTGACTTGTGTTACGATTCGTATAATTTAAAATCACTTGGTAAACTTTGTGGTCATGGTCAGTGGCACATGCCAACTTTGTCAAGGCATTGCGCACAATAGCCACACCGAGCCACCAGTATTCTACCTTGTTTATACCTGCAAGGTCATGCACATTATATGTGCACTGTGACTGGGCACTCTGACCGTGGCTGACTCGTGTTATGATCAATAGAAGTAAAAGTCACTTGGATACATTTGTGGTCATGGTCAGTGGCACATGCCAACTTTGTCAAGACATTGCGCACAATAGCCACACCGAGCCACCAGTGTTCTACCTTGTTTGTACCTGCAAGGTCATGCGTAGTGCATCTGCACTGTGATTGGACACTCTCACCGTGGCTGACTCGTGCTATGATCAATAGAAGTAGAAGTCACTTGGATACATTTGTGGTCATGGTCAGTGGCACATGCCAACTTTGTCAAGACATTGCGCACAATAGCCACACCGAGCCACCAGTGTTCTACCTTGTTTGTACCTGCAAGGTCATGCGTAGTGCATCTGCACTGTGATTGGACACTCTCACCGTGGCTGACTCGTGCTATGATCAATAGAAGTAGAAGTCACTTGGATACATTTGTGGTCATGGTCAGTGGCACATGCCAACTTTGTCAAGACATTGCGCACAATAGCCACACCGAGCCACCAGTGTTCTACCTTGTTTGTACCTGCAAGGTCATGCCCAGTATATCTGCACCGTGATTGGACACTCTGACCGTGGCTGACTCGTGTTATGATCAATAGAAGTAAAAGTCACTTGGATACATTTGTGGCCATGGTCAGTGGCACATGCCAACTTTGTCAAGGCATTGCACACAATAGCCACACCGAGCCACCAGTGTTCTACCTTGTTTGTACCTGCAAGGTCATGCGTAGTGCATCTGCACTGTGATTGGACACTCTCACCGTGGCTGACTCGTGCTATGATCAATAGAAGTAGAAGTCACTTGGATACATTTGTGGTCATGGTCAGTGGCACATGCCATCTTTGTCAAGGCATTGCGCACACTAGCCACACCGAGCCACCAGTATTCTACCTTGTTTGGACCTGCAAGATCATGCCTATTACCTCTGCACTGTGATTGGACACTCTTACCGTGGCTGACCCGTGTTATTATTCGTAGTAGTTAAAGCCACATGGTAAACTTCGTGGTCATGGTCAGTGGCACATGCCAGCTTTGTCAAGGCATTGTACACAATAGCCACACCGAGCCACCAGTATTCTTCCTTGTTTGAGCCTGTAATATCATGCCTAGTACATCTTGTCAGAAGAATGGAATGAATGGGAGGGAGAAGACCAGGAGCAAGCAGAAGCAGTTGAGCATGCAGGAGCTCGGTAGCGCAGTGACGGAAGCAGAAAGGTGCGTGCAGATCCAAGGAGTTAGTCGCAGAGCCTTGAGTAGGGCGAGGTGGCGGGGCAACGAGGCAGACAAGAGAAGAGAAGATCGAGGCGAGTGATGCAATGAGGTTGAGCGAAGGATTGATAGTGACGAAGCGAAGAGCTGTGAGGAGAGAGTGGCGAGCAAAAGACGACAGAGGCGAGCAGAGCGAGAGCACGGTGGCGAAGCCGCGGAACCAAAGGGAACAGGATGGATAGATTTGTTCTGGTTAGCTTTTGCGAGGAAATGAACGTCCTCATTATATACAACAGAACAGTGGTAAACGGCTTCTTTTCGCTAGCCAGACGCGGGTGACAGAGTTTTCGCTTTATTAGGGGATCACTTGACGTGTCGGTTCAAACGGTCGGGACATCGGAGAGCCATTGAGTCAAGGTGGTTCTGATGATACTCGAACCTTCTCAAGGCTCGGATTTACCGAGAGGTGGGAGGAGTGAGTCTGGTTCTTACTGTAATTCCAACACATCTGCACTGTGATTGGACACTCTGACTGTGGCTGACTCGTGTTCTGATTCATAGCCCTTTAAGGTACTTGGTAAAATTTTTGGTCATGGTCAGTGGCACATGCCCTTTTTGTCACGGCATTGCGCACAATAGCCGTGCCAAGCCACTGGTTTTTTACCTCTTTTATACCTGCAAAATCATGCATGTTAGATGTGCGCTGTGACTAGCCACTCTGACCGTTAATGACTCGTGTTACGATGCGTAGAAGTTAAAGTCACTTGGTAAACTTTGTGGTCATGGGCAGTGGCACATGCCAACTTTGTCAAGGCATTGCGCACAATAGTCACACCGAACCACCAGTATTCTACCTTGTTTGTACCTGCAAGGTCATGCCCAGTATATCTGCACCGTGATTGGACACTCTGACCGTAGTTGGATCGTGTTATGATCAATAGAAGTCAAAGTCACTTGGATACATTTGTGGTCATGGTCAGTGACACATGCCAACTTTGTCAAGGCATTGCGCACAATAGTCACACCGAACCACCAGTATTCTACCTTGTTTGTACCTGCAAGGTCATGCCCAGTATATCTGCACCGTGATTGGACACTCTGACCGTAGTTGGATCGTGTTATGATCAATAGAAGTCAAAGTCACTTGGATACATTTGTGGTCATGGTCAGTGACACATGCCAACTTTGTCAAGGCATTGCGCACAATAGTCACACCGAACCACCAGTATTCTACCTTGTTTGTACCTGCAAGGGACGGAACCTCGTGCGCTGAGGAGGTTTCGGCGTGGGCGCAGGTCGTTGCGGAAAGGGCGATGCGACCGGGCGGATCCTTGTGCCGCGCTGAATGCGATGCTGAGGCGGAAGAAGCGATTGATTGATGAGTGGGCACAGGGGGGGAACCACGTGCGCGAGGAGATGATACTGATGCTGGTGATGGATGGAAGGGCGACGCGGAGGGTGTTGAAGATGGATGCGGAGGCGGCACGGATGATGCTGATGCGGAAGAGCCGGAGAAGAGGCAGGAACGGCCGGCTGATGAAGCTGAGAGGACTGGAGCGAGGAGGGGGAGAAATGATAGATGCTGATGGAGATGGAGGTCAGAAGCTGATGATGATGGAGGAGGCGGGAGGAGGAGAGCGGCGCGGGCGGAGAGAGCAGAGACGAGACGCGGCACGGCAGGTGGAGACGACACAGTATCTTCTTCTCGTGTTCAGGAGAGTGACGGCTTGTTCCCCAGTTGGCTGGAAGTGGGAGCAGGAAGACTGGTGGTGTCCGATGTCCTGTTGGCTGGAAGAAGTTGGCTTTGGCAGAGGAAGTCATGTAGCGGGCAGATCCACCGAGTCGCTGATGTCAGGAGAGTGACGGATTTTTCCCCAATTGGCTCGGAATGGGAGCAGGAAGATTGGTGGTGTCTGATATCCTGACGGCGGCAGTTTTGGCTGCGGCTGTTGACGAGGCAAAGAGGCGACGCGAGAAGGCGGCTCGAGAAGACAGATGCAGGTAAGATGAAGGTGGGGGCGACGAAGGAGCAGATGGAGCTTTGGTTGAGATAGAATGAAAGGGAGAAGAGGTCAGCAGAGGCAGATGCGATGTAGTGATGACGGATGCGTGGCGGCAGGAAGCTTCTTGGTCGTTGACGGCAGGCGGCGGCTCAATAGTTGCTTGCGGCTGATGTGCACAGCTTTGTCACCGGTAGTTAGCCTTGGGCGCTGCAATGGGCGCACGGCTTCCTTGGGATGACCGGTCGTTTCTTCAGCACGGAGAACAAGTCAGGCGGAGCAGCTGATGTCAGCTGCGGATGAAGCGGGGAGACGCGGAGTGACGGCAGCGGCGGTAGGGGAATGTGAGCGAGAGCGATGGGCGCGGCGGCAGAGCGATGACGTGGTCACAAATCTCCAGGTGATGTTGCCTGAAGCTCTGATACCATGTGAGAAGAATGCAGATGCTGGAACAGCAGTAGTAGAAGCAGGCAGAAGCAACGGAACAGTCGGATGTACGTCAGCAAAGTGACGTAAGCAAGAGCTGTCCAGGGAGTTAGTCGCCGATGGTGATAGAGGCGGGCGCGCGAGGTAGCAGCAGTAGACAGGTTGATGTGAGAGAGAGAGCTGACAGAGTAAGTAAAGGTTGCCTAAGTGAGAGAGCTGAGCGAAGGAACGGAAGTGACGGAGCGAGGCGTTGAGAGGTGGCAAAGGAAGAAAATGCGAGGAAAGAGCAGAGCGAAGACACGGCGGCGAAGCCGCAAAACCAAAGGGGAACAGGATGTGCAGAACTGTTCTGGTTAATCCAGGAGGGAATGAACGTCCTCCATATGTACTAGGCAACCAGAAAGGCAAAAGGGGGGGG
>SZWC01002588.1:110557-124833 GCA_023375785.1 Penium margaritaceum | reverse complement strand
GTAGAATACTGGTGGCTCGGTGTGGCTATTGTGCGCAATGCCTTGACAAAGTTGGCATGTGCCACTGACCATGACCACAAAATTTACCAAGTGACTTTAACGTCTACAAATTGAAACACGAGTCAGCCACGGTCCGAGTACCCAATCACAGTGCACATGTAATATGCATGACCTTGCAGGTATAAACAAGGTAAAAAACCGGTGGCTTGGCACGGCTATTGTGCGCAGGGCCTTGACAAAGTTGGCATGTGCCACTGACCATGACCACAAAGTTTACCAAGTACCTTAAACAGCTATGAATCATAACACGAGTCGGCCACGGTCAGAGTGTCCAATCACAGTGCAAATATACTGGGCATGACCTTGCAGGTATACACAAGGTAGAATACTGGTGGCTCGATGTGGCTATTGTGCGAAATGCCTTGACAAAGTTGGCATGTGTCACTGACCATGACCACAAATGTATCCAAGTGACTTTTACTTCTATTGATCAAAACACGAGTCAGCCACGGAAAGAGTGTCCGGTCACAGTGCAGATATACTAGGCATGATCTTGCAGGTTCAAACAAGGTAGAATACTGGTGGCTCGGTGTGGCCATTGTGTGCAATGCCTTGACAAAGTTGGCATGTGCCACTGACCATGACCACAGAGTTTACCAAGTGACTTTAATTTCTACGAATCATAACACGAGTCAGCCACGGTCAGAGTACCCAATCAGTGCACATATGATATGCATGACCCTGCAGGTATAAACAGGATAAAATGCTGGTGTCTTGGCACGGCTATTGTACGCAATGCCTTGACAAAGTTGGCGTTGCATTGACCATGACCACAAAGTTTACCGAGTGACTTTAACTTCTACGAATCGTAACACAATTCAGCCACAGTCAGATAACCATATCATAGCTCAGATGTACTAGGCATGACGTTGCAGGTTTAAACAAGGTAAAAATCCGATTGCTTGGCACGGCCATTGTGCGTAATGCCTTGACAAAGTTGGCATGTGCCACTGACCATGACCACAATGTTTACCAAGTACCTAAAACGGATATGAATCATAACACGAGTCAGCCACGGTCAGAGTGTCCAATCCCAGTGCAGATGAACTGGGCATGAGCTCACAGGTATAAACAAGGTAGAATATTGGTGGCTCGGTGTGGCTATTGTGTGCAATGCCTTGACAAAGTTGGCATGTGCCACTGACCATGACCAGAAATTTATCCAAGTGAATTTTACTTCTATTGATCATAACACGAGTCAGCCACGGTCAGAGTGTCCAATCACAGTGCAGAAGTACTAGGCATCATCTTCCAGGTACAAACAAGGTAGACTACTGGTAGCTCGGTGTGGCTATTGTGCGCAATGCCTTGACAAAGTTGGCATGTGCCACAGACCATGACCACAAATTTTACAAAGTGACTTTACCTTCTACGAGTTGTAACACGAGTCAGCCACGGTCAGAGTGCCCAGTCACATTGCACAGATAATATGCATGACCTTGAAGGTATAAACAAGGAAAAAAACTGGTGGCTTGGTACGGCTATTGTGCGCAATAACTTGACAAAGTTGGCATGTGCCACTGACCATGACAACAACGTTTACCAAGTACCTTAAACGGCTATGAATCATAACACGAGTCAGCCACGGTCAGAGTGTCCAATCACAGTGCAGATATACTGGACATGACCTTGCAGGTATAAACAAGGTAGAATACTGATGGTCGGTGTGGCTTTTGTTCACAATGCCTTGACAAAGTTGGCATGTGCCACTGACCATGACCACAAATGTATCCAATTGACTTTTATTTCTATTGATCATAACACGAGTCAGCCACGGTCAGAGTGTCCACTCACAGTGCAGATGTACTAGGCATGATCTTGCAGGTACAAACAAGGTAGAATACTGGTGGCTCAGTGTGGCTATTGTGCGCAATGCCTTGACAAAGTTGGGATGTGCCACTGACCATGACCACAAATGTACCCAAGTGACTTTAACGTCTACGAATCGTAACACGAGTCAGCTATATTCAGAGTGCCCAATCACAGTGCACATCTGATATGCATGACCTTACAGGTATTAACAAGGTAAAAAACTGGTGCCTTGGCACGGCTATTGTGCGCATTGCCTTGACAAAGTTGGCATGTGCCACTGACCATGACCACAAAGTTTACCAAGTTCCTTAAATGGCCATGAAACATAACACGAGTCAGCCATGGTCAGATTGTCCAATCATAGTACAGATATACTAGGCATGACCTTGCAGCTATAAACAAGGTAGAATACTGGTGGCTCGGTGTGGTTATTATGCGCAATGCCTTGACAAAGTTGGCATGTGCCACTGACCATGACCACAAATGTATCCAAGTGACTTTTACTTCTATTGAGTATAACACGAGTCAGCCACGGTCAGAGTGTCTACTCACAGTGCTCATCTAATATGCATGACCTTGCAGGTATAAATAAGGTAAAAACCGGTGGCTTGGCATGGCTATTGTGCGCAATGCCGTGACAAAGTTGGCATGTGCCATTGACAATGACCACAAAGTTTACCAAGTACCTGAAACGGCTATGAATCATAACACGAGTCAGCCACGGTCAGAGTGTCCAATCACAGTGCAGACATACTGGGCATGACCGTACAGGTGTAAACAAGTGGAATACTGGTGGCTCAATGTGGCTATTGTGTGCAGTGCCTTGACAAAGTTGGCATGTGCCACTGACCATGACCACAAAGTTACCAAGTGACTTTCACTTCTACGAATCGTAACACAAGTCAGCCACAGTCAGAGTGCCCAACCACGGTTCAGATGTACTAGGCATGACCTTGCAGGTATAAACAAGGTAAAAATCGGGTGGCTTGGCACGGCTTCTGTGCGCAATGGCTTCACAACGTTGGCATGTGCCACTGACCATGACCAGAATGTTTACCAAGTACCTTAAACGGCTATGAATCAGAACATGAGTCAGCCTTGGTAATAGTGTCCAATCTAAGTGCAGATATGCTGAGCATGACCTTCCAGATACAAACAAAGTAGAATTCTGGTGGCTTGGCGTTGCAATTGTGCGCAATGCCTTTAGAAAGTTGGCATGTGCTACTGACCATGACCACAAATGTATCAAAGTGTCTTTTCCTTCTATCGATCATAATACGAGTCAGCCACGGTCTGAGTGTCCAATCACAGTGCAGATGTACTAGGCATGTTCTTGCAGGTGCAAACAAGGTAGAATACTGGTGGCTTGGTGTGTCTATTGTGTGCAATGCCTTGTCAAAGTTGGCATGCTTCACTGACCATGACCACAAAGTTTACCAAGTACCTTAAACGGCTATGAATCATAACACGAGTCAGCCACGGTCAGAGTGACCAATCACAGTGCAGATATACTGGGCATCAATTTACAGGTATAAACAAGGTAGAATACTGGTGGCTCGCTGTGGCTATTGTGTGCAATGCCTTGACAAAGTTGGCATGTGCCACTGACCATGACCACAAATGTATCCAAGTATCTTTTACTTTTTACGATCATAACACGAGTCAGCCACGGTCAGAGTGTCCAATCACAGTGCAGGTGTACTAGACATGATCTTGCAGGTGCAAACAAGATAGAATACTGGTGGCTCGGTGTGGCTATTGTGCGCAATACATTGACAAAGTTGGCATGTGCCACTGACAATGACCACAAAGTTTACCACATGACTTTAACTTCTACGAATCATAACACGAGTCAGCCACGGTCAGAGTACCCAATCACAGTGCACATCTAATGTGCATGACCTTACAGGTATAATCAGGGTAAAACGTTGGTGGCTTGGCACGGCTATTGTGCGCAATGCCTTGACAAAGTTGGCATGTGCCACTGACCATGACCACAAAGTTTACCAAGTACCTTAAACGGCTATGACTCATAACACGAGTCAGCCACGGTCAGAGTGTCCAATCATAGTGTAGATATACTAGGCATGACCTAGCAGATATAAAAAAGGTAGAATACTGGTGGCTCGGTGTGGCTATTGTGCGCAATGCCTTGACAAAGTTGGCATGTGCCACTGACCATGACCACGAATATATCCAAGTGACTTAAACGTCTACGAATCGTAACACGAGTCAGCCATAGTCAAAGTGCCCAATCACAGTGCACATATAATGTGCATGACATCACAGGTATAAACAAGGTAAAAAATTGGTGGCTTGGCACGGCTATTATGCGCAATGCCTTGACAAAGTTGGCATGTGCCACTGACCATGACCACAAAGTTTACCAAGTTCCTTAAACGGCTATGAATCATAACACGAGTCAGCCACCATCAGATTGTCCAATCACAGTGCAGATATACTGGGCATGACCTTGCAGGTATAAACAAGGTACAATACTNGCTATTGTGCGCAATGCCTTGACAAAGTTGGCATGTGCCACTGACCATGACCACAAATGTATCCAAGTGACTTCTAGTTCTATTGATCATAACACGAGTCAGCTACGGTCAGAGTGTCCAATCACAATGCAGATGTACTATGCATGATCTTGCAGGTGCAAACAAGGTAGAATAGGCGGCTCGGTGTGGCTGTTGTGCGTAATGCCTTGACAAAGTTGGCATCTGCCACTGACCATGACCACAAAGTTACCAAGTGACTTTAACTTCTACGAATCGTAACACGAATCAGCCACAGTCAGAGTGCCCAATCACGGTTCAAATGTACTAGGCATGACCTTGCAGGTATAAACAAGGTAAACAATCGGTGGCTAGGCACGGCTATTGTGCGCAATAACTTGACAACGTTGGCATGTGCCACTGACCATGACCAGAAAGTTTCCCAAGAACTTGAAACGGCTATGAATCATAACACGAGTAAGCCTTGTTCAGAGTGTCTAATCACAGTGCAGATCTACTGAGCATGACCTTGCAGGTACAAACAAGGTAGAATACTGGTGGCTTGGTGTGTCTATTCCGTGCAATGCGTTGACAAAGTTGGCATGTGCCACTGACCATGACCACAAATGTATCCAAGTAACTTTTACTTATATTGATCATGACATGAGTCAGCCACGGTCAGAGTGTCCAATCACAGTGGAGATGTACTAGGGATGATCGTGCAGGTGCAAACAAGGCATAATACAGGTGGCTTGGCATGGCTATTGTGCGCAATGCCTTGACAAAGTTGTCATGTGCCACTAACCATGACCACAAAGTTTACCAAGTTCCTTAAACGGCTATGAATCATAACACGAGTCAGCCACCATCAGATTGTCCAATCACAGTGCAGATATACTGGGCATGACCTTGCAGGTATAAACAAGGTACAATACTTGTGGCTTGGTGTGGCTATAATGCACAATACCTTGACAAAGTTGGCATCTGCCACTGACCATGACCAGAAAGTTTCCCAAGAACTTAAAACGGCTATGAATCATAACACGAGACAGCCACGGTCAGAGTATCCAATCATAGTGCAGATGTACGAGGCATGATCTTGCAAGTACAAACAAGGTAGAATATAGGTGGCTCGGTGGGGCTATTGTACGCACTGCCTTGACAAATTTGGCATGTGCCACTGACCATGACCAGAAAGTTTCCCAAGAACTTAAAACGGCTATGAATCATAACACGAGACAGCCACGGTCAGAGTATCCAATCATAGTGCAGATGTACGAGGCATGATCTTGCAAGTACAAACAAGGTAGAATATAGGTGGCTCGGTGGGGCTATTGTACGCACTGCCTTGACAAATTTGGCATGTGCCACTGACCATGACCAGAAAGTTTCCCAAGAACTTAAAACGGCTATGAATCATAACACGAGACAGCCACGGTCAGAGTATCCAATCATAGTGCAGATGTACGAGGCATGATCTTGCAAGTACAAACAAGGTAGAATATAGGTGGCTCGGTGGGGCTATTGTACGCACTGCCTTGACAAATTTGGCATGTGCCACTGACCATGACCAGAAAGTTTCCCAAGAACTTAAAACGGCTATGAATCATAACACGAGACAGCCACGGTCAGAGTATCCAATCATAGTGCAGATGTACGAGGCATGATCTTGCAAGTACAAACAAGGTAGAATATAGGTGGCTCGGTGGGGCTATTGTACGCACTGCCTTGACAAATTTGGCATGTGCCACTGACCATGACCAGAAAGTTTCCCAAGAACTTAAAACGGCTATGAATCATAACACGAGACAGCCACGGTCAGAGTATCCAATCATAGTGCAGATGTACGAGGCATGATCTTGCAAGTACAAACAAGGTAGAATATAGGTGGCTCGGTGGGGCTATTGTACGCAATGCCTTGACAAATTTGGCATGTGCCACTGACCATGACCACAAAGTGTACCAAGTGACTTTAACTTCTACGAGTCGTAACACGAGGCAGCCATGGTCAGAGTGCCCAATCACATTGCACATCTAATATGCATGACCTTGCAGGTATAAACAAGGTAAAAAACTGGTGGCTTGGCTCGGCTATTGTGCGCAATGCCTTGACAAGGTTGGCATGTGCCACTGACCATGACCACAACGTTCACCAAGTACCTTAAACGGCTATGAATCATAACACGAGTCAGCCACAGTCAGAGTGTCCGATCACAGTGCAGATATACTGGGCATGATCTTGCAGGTATAAACAAGGTAGAATACTGGTGGCTCGGTGCGGCTATTGTGCATAATGCCTTGACAAAGTTGGCATGTGCTACTGACCATGACCACAAGTGTATCCAAGTGACTTTTACTTCTATTGATCATAACACGAGTCAGCCACGGTCAGAGTGTACAATCACAGTGCAGATGTACTAGGCATGATCTTAAAAGTACAAAAATATAGAATACTGGAGGCTCGGTGTTGCCATTGTGTACAATGCCTTGACAAAGTTGGGATGTGCCACTGATCGTGAAAGCAAAATTTACCAAGTGACTTTAACTTCTACGAATAGTAACATGAGTCAGCCACGGTCAGAGTGCCCAATCAGAGTTCAGATATACTAGGCATGACCTTCCAGGTATAAACGAGGCAAAAACGGTGGCTTGGCACGGCTATTGTGCGCAATGCCTTGACAAGTTGGTATGTTACACTGATCATGACCAAAACGGCTACCAAGTACCTACAACGGTTATGAATAATAACCCGAGTCATCCATTGTCAGAGTGTCCAATCACAGTGCAGATATACTGGGCATGACTTTACAGGTATAAACAAGGTAGAATACTGGTGTCTCGGTGTGGCTATTGTGTGCAATGTCTTGACAAAGTTGGCATGTGCCACTGACCATGACCACAAAGTTTTCCAAGTACATTAAACAGCTTTGAATCATAACACGAGTCAGCCACAATCAGAGTGTCCAATCACAGTGCAGATGTACTGGGCATGACCTTCCAGGTATTAACCATGTAGAATACTGGTGGCTCGGTGTGGTTATTATGCGCAATGCCTTGACAAAGTTGGCATGTGCCACTGACCATGACCACAACTGTATCCAAGTGACATTTACTTCGATTGATCATAACACGAGTCAGTCACAGTCAGAGTGTCCAATCACAGTGCAGATGTACTAGGCATGATCTTGTAGGTACAAACAAGGTAGAGAACCGATGGCTCGGTGTGGCTATTGTGCGCAATGCCTTGACAAAGTTGGCACGTGCCACTGACCATGACCACGAATATATCCAGGTGACTTTTACTTCTATTGATCATAACACGAGTCAGCCACGGTCAGAGTATCCAATCATAGTGCAGATGTACTAGGCATGATCTTGTAGGTACAAACAAGGTAGAGAACCGATGGCTCGGTGTGGCTATTGTGCGCAATGCCTTGACAAAGTTGGCATGTGCCACATACCATGACCACAAAGTTTACCAAGTGACGTTAACTTCTACGGCTCGTTACACAAGTCAGCCATGGTCAGAGTGCCCACTCACAGTGCACATCTAATATGCATGACCTTGCAGGTATAAACAAGGTAAAAAACTGGTGGCTTGGCACAGCTTTTGTGCGCAATGCCTTGACAAAGATGGCATGTGCCACTGACCATGACCACAAAGTTTACCAAGTACCTTAAACGGCTATGAATAATAACACGACTCAGCCACGGTCAGAGTGTCTAATAATAGTGCAGATGTACTGGGCATGACCTTGCAAGTATGTACAAGGTAGAATACTACTGGCTCGGTGTGGCTATTTTGCACAATGCCTTGACAACGTTGGCACGTGCCACTAACCATGACAACGAATATATCCTAGTGACTTTTACTTCTATTGATCATAACACGAGTCAGCCAAGGTCAGAGTGTCCAATCACAGTGCAAATGTACTAGGCATGATCTTGTATGTACAAACAAGGTAGAATAGTGGTGGCTCGATGTGGATATTGTGCGCAATGCCTTAACAAAGCTGGCATGTGTCACTGACCATGACCACAATGCTTACCAAGTGACTTTAACTTCTACGAAACGTAGCATGAGTTAGCCACAGTCAGAGTGCCCAATCATGGTTCAGAAGTACTAGGCATGACCTTGCAGGTATAAACAGTGTAAAAAACCGGTGGCTTGGCACGGCTATTATGCGGATTACCTTGACAAAGTTGGCATGTGCCAATGACCATGACCACAAAGTTTACCAAGGTCATGCCTAGTACATCTGAACTGTGATTGGGCACTCTGACCGTGGCTGACTTGTGTTACGATACGTAGAAGTTAAAGTCACTTGGTAAAATTTGTGGTCATGGTCAGTGGCACATGTAATCTTTGTCAAGGCATTGCGTACAATAGCCACACCGAGCCACCAGTATGTTACCTTGTTTTAACCTGCAAGATCATGCCTAGTATATCTGCACTGTGATTGGACACTCTGACCGTGGCTGACTTGTGCTGTGATCAGTAGAAGTAAAAGTCACTTGGATACATTTGTGGTCATGGTCAGTGGCACATGCAAATTTTGTCAAGGCATTGCGTACAATAGCCACACCGAGCCACCTGTATCATACCTTTTTTTATTTCTGTAAGATCGTGCCTAGTATATATGCACTGTGATTGGACACTCTGACCGTGGCTGACTCGTGTTATAATTCATTGCCGTCTAAGGTTCTTGGTAAACTTTGTGGTCATGGTCAATGGCACATGCCAACTGTGTCAAGGCCTTGCGCACTATAGTCATGCCAAGCCACCAGTTTTTTACCGTTGTTATACCTGCAAGGTCATGCCTAGTACATCTGAACTGTGATTGGGCACTCTGACTGTTGCTGACTCGCGGATGATTTGTAGAAGTTAAAGTCACTTGGTAAACTCAGTGGTCATTGTCAGTGGCACATGCCAACTTTGTCAAGGCATTGCGCACAATAGCCGTCCCAAGACACCGGTTTTTTACCCTGTTTATACCTGCAAGGTCATGTGTATTAGATGTGCAGTGTCATTGGGTACTCTGACCGTGGCTGACTCGTGTTATGATACGTAGAATTTAAAGTCAGTTGGTCATCTTTGTGGTCATGGTTAGTGGCACATGCCAACTTTGTCAGGGCATTGCGCACAATAGCCACACCGAGCCACCAGTATTCTACCTCGTTTGCACCTGTAAGATCATGCCTAGTGCATCTGCACTGTGATTGGACACTCTAACCGTGGCTGACTTGTGTTATGATCAATAGAAGAAAAAGTCACTTGGATACATTTATGGTCATGGTCAGTGGCACATGCCAACTTTGTCAAGGCATTGCGCACAATCGCCACATCGAGCCACCAGTATTATACCTTGTTTATACCTGCAAGGTCATGCCCAGTATATGTACACTGTGATTGGACACTCTGACCGTGGCTGACTTGTGTTATGATTCATAACCGTTTAAGGTACTTGGTAAACTTTGTGGTCATGGTCAGTGGCACATGCCAACTTTGTCAAGGCATTGCGCACAATAGCCGTGCCAAGCCACCGAGTTTTTACCTTGTTTATACCTGCGAGGTCATGCTTAGTACATCTGAACTGTGATTGGGCATTCTGACGGTGGCTGACTCGTGTTACGTTTCGTAGACGTTAAAGTCACTTGGTAAGCTTTGTGGTCATGGTCAGTGGCACATGCCAACTTTGTCAAGGCATTTCGCACAATAGCCACACCGAGCCACCATATTCTACCTTGTTTGTACCTGCAAGATTATGCCTAGTACATTTGCACTGTGATTGGACACTCTGACCGTGGCTGACTCGTGTTATGATCAATAGAAGTAAAAGTCACCTGGATATATTCGTGGTCATGGTCAGTGGCACGTGCCAACTTTGTCAAGGCATTGTGCAAAATAGCCAACTGAGCCACCAGAATTCTACCTTGTTTATACCTACAAGGTCATGCCCAGTATATCTGCACTGTGATTGGACACTCGGACCATGGCTGACTCGTGTTATGATTCATAGCCGTTGAATGTACTTGGAAAACTTTGTGGTCATGATCAGTGGCACATGCCAACTTTGTCAAGGCATTGCGCACCATAGCCGTGCCAAACCACCATTTTTGCCTTGTTTATACCTGCAAGGTCATGCCCAGTATATGTGCATTGTGATCGGACACTTTGACAGTGGCTGACTCGTGTTATGATTCATAGCCGTTGAATGTACTTGGAAAACTTTGTGGTCATGATCAGTGGCACATGCCAACTTTGTCAAGGCATTGCGCACCATAGCCGTGCCAAACCACCATTTTTGCCTTGTTTATACCTGCAAGGTCATGCCCAGTATATGTGCATTGTGATCGGACACTTTGACAGTGGCTGACTCGTGTTATGATTCATAGCCGTTGAATGTACTTGGAAAACTTTGTGGTCATGATCAGTGGCACATGCCAACTTTGTCAAGGCATTGCGCACCATAGCCGTGCCAAACCACCATTTTTGCCTTGTTTATACCTGCAAGGTCATGCCCAGTATATGTGCATTGTGATCGGACACTTTGACAGTGGCTGACTCGTGTTATGATTCATAGCCGTTGAATGTACTTGGAAAACTTTGTGGTCATGATCAGTGGCACATGCCAACTTTGTCAAGGCATTGCGCACCATAGCCGTGCCAAACCACCATTTTTGCCTTGTTTATACCTGCAAGGTCATGCCCAGTATATGTGCATTGTGATCGGACACTTTGACAGTGGCTGACTCGTGTTATGATTCATAGCCGTTGAATGTACTTGGAAAACTTTGTGGTCATGATCAGTGGCACATACCAACTTTGTCAAGGCATTGCGCACAATAGCCGTGCCAAACCACCATTTTTGCCTTGTTTATACCTGCAAGGTCATGCCTAGTATATCTGACCTGTGATTGGGCACTCTGACCGAGGCAGACTCGTGTTACAATTCGTAGAAGTTAAAGTCACTTGGTAAAATTTATTTTTATGATCAGTGGCACATCCCAACTTTGTCAAGGCATTGCACACAATAGCCACACCTAGCCACCAGTATTCTACATTTTTTGTACTTGTAAGATCATGCCTGGTACATCTGCACTGTGATTGGACACTCTGACCATGGCTGACTCGTGTTATGATCAATATAAGTAAAAGTCACTGGGATACATTTGTGGTCATGGTCAGTGGCACATGCCAACTTTGTCGAGGCATTGCGCACAATAGCCGCACCGAGCCACCAGCATTCTACCTTGTTTATACCTGCAAGGTCATGCCCAGTATATGTGCATTGTGATCGGACACTTTGACAGTGGCTGACTCGTGTTATGATTCATAGCCGTTTAAGGTTCTTGGTAAACGTTGTGGTCATAGTCAGTGGCACATGCCAACTTTGTCAAGGCATTCCGCACAATAGCCAAGCCAAGCCACCGGTTTTTTACCTTGTTTATACCTGCAAGGTCATGCATATTAGAGGTGCAATGTGATTGGGCACTCTGACCATGGCTGCCTCGTGTTACGAATCGTAGAAGTTAAAGTCACTTGGTACACTTTGTGGTCATGGTCAGAGGCATATACCAACTTTGTCAAGGCATTGCGCACAATAGCCCCACCGATCCACCAGTATTCTACCTTGTTTATTCCTGCAAGATCATCCCTAGTACATCTGCACTATGATTGGACACCCTGACCGTGGCTGACTCGTGTTATGATCTATAGAAGTATACGTCACTTTGATACATTTGTGGTCATGGTCGGTGGCACATGCCAACTTTGTCAAGGCATTGCGCATAATAGCCATTCCGAGCCACCATTATTATAGTTTGTTTATACCTGCAAGGTCATGCCCAGTACATCTGCACTGTGATTGGACACTCTGACCGTGGCTGACTCGTTTAATGATTCATAGCCGTTTAATGTACTTGGTAAACATTGTGGTCATGGTTAGTGGTACATGCCAACTTTGTCAAGGCATTGCGCACAATAGCCCCACCAAGCCACCAGTATTCTGTCTTGTATGCACCTGTAAGATCATGCCTAGTACATCTGCACTGTGATTGGACACTCTGATCGTGGCTGACTCGTATTATGATCAATAGAAGTAAAAGTCACTTGGATACATTTGTGGTCATGGTCATAGGCACGTGCCAACTTAGTCAAGACATTGCACATAATCGCTGTCACAAATAGGACTCCGACAAGGTCCTTCTCGGACATCCCTTGGATAATCTGAGCTCTCAACACCGGTTCAGGTCCCGCACCAAACCTCCTTGGCAACGGCTGGTCGTTCTCGACCGTTCCACCAGAATCGAGCCGTCCCTAATAAGCGACCACGTCGCCACGCGTGCGGTTAGCGAAAAGAAGCCGTTAATACCCATTTTATCTTGTTATGTTGTATATAAGGAGGATTTTTATTCCCTCCCTAGTTCAACCAGAACAGTTCTTCCTATTCTGTTTCCTTTGGTTCTGCGGCTTGGCGGCCGTGTCTTCGCTCTGCTCGCACTTCACATTTCTTGCCTTCGCCAGCCTCTCACAGCTCTCAACTATTTGGTCCGTCACACTCGCTCCTTTGCTCAGTCCTCAACCAGTCATTACTCGTTGTTCGTCTGAGCTCTCTCTCTCATCATCTGGTCTGCCTTGTCTTCTCTTGAACCTCGGCCTTTATCACGTTCCGTGACTAACTCCTCCTATATCCACATCCTCCTCTATCCACATCCACCTCCTCCATTCACGTCCGCCTCTCAACCACACACCTCCCACGAGTTGAACCCATCCTCGAGTTCCTCTCTGCTCTTCTGTACCCATTGCCTTCCGGACACCACCAACGCATAGCACCTGTCCTGAAACGGCCTTGGTGCCACACCACACCCAGATTCTCACTCTCCATCCTTCTCTCCTCCTTACTTCCCATGGCTCGNGTCCTCAACCAGTCATCACTTGTCGTTTGTCTGAGCTCTCTCTCTCAACATCTGGTCTGCCTTGTCTCCTCTTGAACCTCGGCCTTTATCACGTTCCGTGACTAACTCCTCCTATATCCACATCCTCCTCTATCCACATCCACCTCCTCCATTCACGTCCGCCTCTCAACCACACACCTCCCACGAGTTGAACCCATCCTCGAGTTCCTGTCTGCTCTTCTGTACCCATTGCCGTCCGGACACCACCAACGCATAGCACCTGTCCTGAAACGGCTTTGGTGCCACACCACACCCAGATTCTCACTCTCCACCCTTCTCTCCTCCTTACTTCCCATGGCTCGCCGAAGACCGCACGCGCCCATCCTGGCTGAGTACGGCGAGAATGCCATGGCATGGGTCAAAGCCACACTACTGCATGCCAGGGAGTGGGTCACACTCACCGAGTACTTCGCCGATGCACTCCTGCTCGGCAGATACGATCAACACCCCTTCCCTCGTCCACACATAGCCACCTACCACCAGAGTCTCCAGATTGTGTGCACATACATCCAACCCCTCGTGCATCCGTCTTATCACCATCTGCTACAGGAGGCTTGCACAGGTCCACTCCTCTGGCACAACATCCGCAGGCAGGCTTGGTGGAAGAACTGGATCGGGTACAGTTTCAACCACCGAAATGTCATTCCTCCATTAACAGGACGCGTCAACGTTCTACCTGCCTTCACTGTTGAAGAAAGTTCTGAAGCAGTGGACTTCTGGGTCGCCGACGTGCTAATCCATCTCTTTTCCGAGTTTCTCCATGGATTTGGCATCACAGATGCTCTGCCCGGCCCTCCTCTATATATTGGGCCGCCGATCACCGACACTGCATGGAACCTCAGATATGCAGATGTCAACCGTCAAGTCCGTGGAGTACTCAGGACCATCACTGACGTCAGTCGGCATGCGGCACTTGCCAGCCACCTAGACAATCTGAGCACCATGTGG
>SZWC01002588.1:88670-110494 GCA_023375785.1 Penium margaritaceum | reverse complement strand
GCCCTCCTCTATATATTGGGCCGCCGATCACCGACACTGCATGGAACCTCAGATATGCAGATGTCAACCGTCAAGTCCGTGGAGTACTCAGGACCATCACTGACGTCAGTCGGCATGCGGCACTTGCCAGCCACCTAGACAATCTGAGCACCATGTGGTACACCTTCCTTCTTGCCTGTCGAGTACGTCCTCCCACGGAGGATGAAAAGCGAAAATACTCACACAGGCCCTAAAATCCTTCTCCCTGCCAGCTTCAAGGGGGGTGTCAGCAATATAAACCTGGCAGTGAGAAGGATCATCTCTCGGCACTAGCTCCGAGCTCTCAATAATGGCTCGGTTCATCACTGAACCAACTTGACCAAACGGCTCAACAGTATATGACCGTTGGCCCAACGGACAAGTTATCCTATAATAACGTGACACCGTTCACACCGCGTCCGGCTACCGGAAAGAAGCTGTTACTTTGTACATATGTCCTGTTATGTCCTTTTATACCGAGGATGTTCATTCCCTCGAGTTAACCAGAACAGATATACTCATCCTGTTCCCCTTTGGTTCCGCGGCTTCGCCGCCGTGTCTTCGATCTGCTCGCTCCTCGCATTCTTTGTCTTCGTCAATCCCTCCCAACGCTTCGCTACGTCACTCTCGCTCCTTCGCTCAGCTCTCATACTCCGCCAATCATCACTCATCTCGCCAACTCTTTTTCTCACATCAGCCGTCTACCTGAGCTACCTTGCCTCCTATCTTCTATCAGCCTCCGCGACTAACTCCTCGGACCGCCCTTGCCTATGTCACTCCACTGACGTATGCTTGCGTTTTCTGACGCTTCTGCGTGCTTCTGTCGCTGCTGATCCTGTGCTTACATTCTTCTGACACTGTGGGCTCGATGCCGAACCTGAACCGTTTATTCAGAACTCAGATTATCCGAGAGAGATTGCCAGTGTTGACTTCAATATTTCGACAGCCCCCCTTGAAGTCAACGCTGGGGAGAAGATGATGCGCATGATAGATACAGGGTTTACCAGAACTCAGAGAGTCCTTCATGTGATTGGATAAGTGGGTGAAGAGAGTGATGAGTGGTGAGGATGAGCGCCTCCTTCGAAAGTACTCCAACCCAGTCCGTATCAAGAAGGAATATTGAGTCTAGGAGACCAAGCAGTACCTGTCAAAGATTGAACTTGGGGGACTGAAGACGTCCCAGGTTGAGAATAATTTCATCTCTCCATTGATGGTAGTTTGTGGAACCATCTCTTTTCCTGTACAGTTGGGGGGAGTCCCGTACGCACTCTAGAAGATGAGTGACAATGTCGATTAATGCATTGTTGGGTGTTGAACAGTCAATGAAGTAGATCGGCTTCACTGAAGGTTGGACATGAAGGAGAGCATTGATCATGTTGTTGCTCATGGTTTGTTCCAGTGTAGGGGGTGCCGAGAGGAACCGTTGATTCATCAAAGTTGGTTGCTGAGTTGACCTTGATGAGAATGCTGTTCCAAGAGGATACCGCCGAGAGCTCATTCTCCATGGCATGGTCCCTTGGAGATGATGGTGGGGGTAGTGAGTGTAGGAGGTGGAGGGCGCTGCCACGACGCCACGCTCAAAGAGTACTCTGCCACAGCAGACTCTGTGAGTTCCAGGAGGATGCAGAGAGGTGCAGTCTGCTGGGTAGTCAGCTCCACGGATAAAGCGGCTTGTTCCACCGGTTAGCTTGAGCAGGGAGACGGGTGGTTTCCAGTTCATGTGTACTGACCTCGTTTGACTGCTCTTCAGCTGCAAGTGTGAGTGATTGGGTGTGATATGCCGGATGGCCTGAGGGTAGAAGAATGAGAGGAAGGATGGTTGATGAGTGAGTGGGCGCAGGGATGGAATCTCGTGCGTTTTGGGAAGTTTCGGCGTGGGTGCAGGTCGTCGCGGAACAGGCGATGCGACCGGGCGGATCCTTGTGCCGAGCTGAGCATAAGTGGAGGAGAAACGATGGATGATGGAGTGGGCGCAGGGGCACGACCACGTGCGCGATTAAAATAGAGGAGTAGGATGCAGCAAGGGGAAGGCGGAAGCCAACGCGATGTGAGAAATCTGCTACCGGCGTGGGTGCAGGCTGCTGCGAGGCGGGCAGCTAGCTCGTGCAGATCCTTGTGCTGGTCACAGATGCTGATGGTGATTGCTGAAGCGGAAGCTGACAATGATTGAGTGGGCGCAGGGGTGAACCGCGTGCGCTGAAGGAAACTTTTGGCATGGGCGCAGGTCGTCGCAGAAAATGCGATGCGACCGGGTGGGTCCTTGTGCCGAGCTGGAAGCGATTGCGGAAGCGGAGGAAGCGATTGATTGATGAGTGGGCGCAGGGGTAGAACCACATGCGCAAAGAGATGACGCTGATGAAGATGATTGAAGCGAAGGTGGCGCGGGGAATGCTGATGACGAGGAGATGGAGATGAGGCAGGAACGAGCAACTGATGAAGACGAGGAGGCTGGAGCGAGGAGGCGGAGGAGGGACTGATGGAAGAACATGAGGATGACGCAAAGAAGGAGGGTAGAAGACTGACGATGATGCTGAAGGAGAGAGATGGCGAGTATTGCAAGCAGAGGGAGATGCGTCGCGGCAGGGAGATGGAGTGACAAAACCAGTTCTTCTTGCGTTCCGGAGAGTGACGGCTTGTTCCCCAGTTGGCTCGGAAATGGGAGCAGGAAGACTGGTGGTGTTCGATATCCTGTCCGCTAGAGGAGGTTGATTGCGGCAGAGGGAGTCAGGCCACGGGCAGGTCCACTGGACCTCTGATGTCAAGAGAGTGACGGCTTGATCCCCAGTTGGCTCGGAAGTGGGAGCAGGAAGACTGGTGGTGTCCGATATCCTAACGGCGGCAGTTTTGGCTGCAGCTGTTGACGAGACGAGGAGGCAAAGCAAGAGGGCGGCTCGAGATGATGGACGAGGGCGGGCTAAGGATGACGGCGAGGAAGGAGCAGATGAAGCTGATGAGACAGGATGAAAAGAGGAAAAGATCCTAGAGGAGGCAGATGTAATGAGGGGCAGCGTATGGCAGACAGCAAGAAGCTTCTTGGTAGTTGACGGCAGACGGCGGCTTGAGAGTTGCGTGCGGCTGATGTGGGTGACAAGTCACCGGTTGTTGGCCACGGGCGCGGAAATGGACGCAGGGTATCCTTGGGATGACAAAGTGTTTCTTCAGCGTGGAGAACTCGTCAGGCAGAGCTGCTAATGTCAGCTGCTGGCAAAGCGGCAAGGCACGGGACGACGGTAGCGGCGGCAAAAGATTGCAGGAGAAAGCGATAAAAGGAAGAGGGCGGCAGAGCAATGATGTAGTTACGGGGCACCAGGTAATGTTGCCTGATGCTTCGATACCATGTCAGAAGAATGCAGATGCGAGAACAGCAGCAGCAGAAGCAGGCCGAAGGGTTAGGACAAACAAGTGTACGGCAGCAGAGTGACGTAACCAAGAGCGGTGCAAGGAGTTAGTCGCGGAGGTTGATTGGTGCTGAGGCGCGAGGTAGTCGAGGTAGACAGGTTGATGTGAGAGAGATTGCTGGCGAGGTGAGTAATGGTTGGCGGAGTAAGAGAGCTGAACAAAGGAACGAGAGTGACAGAGCAAAGCGTTGAAAGAGGCTTGCGAAGGCAGGAAATGTGAAGAGCGAGTAGAGCGAAGACACGGCGGCAAATTTGCAGAACCAAAGGGGAACAGGATGAGCAGAACTGTTATGGTTAACTTGAGGGAATGAACTTCCTCAGTAATATATCACAGAACAACACAAAGATATTGCAACGGCTTCTTCTTTGCTAGCCAGACGCGACTGCAACGTGGTCGCGGTTATGAGGGACGACTCGCCGTTAAGTCACTGGCTGTGACCAACATTCCGTTGGCGAGGTGGTTCTGTGGGCTCAATGCCGAACTTGAACCGTTTATTGAGAACTCGGATTATCCGAGAGTGATTGCCAATGTTAACTTCAATATTCGGATATAGTATATCTGCACTGTGATTGGACACTCTGACGGTGGCTGACCCGTGTTATGATTCATAGCCGTTTAAGGTACTTGGTAAACTCTGTGGTCATGGTCAGTGGCACATGCCAACTTTGTCCAGGCATTGCGCACATTAGCCGTGCCAAGCCACCAGTTTTTTTCCTTGTTTAGACCTGCAAGGTCATGCCCAGTACATGTGAACTGTGATTGGGCACTCTGATTGTGGCTGACTTGTGTTACGATTCGTACAAGTTAAAGTCACTTTGTAAACATTGTGGTCATGGTCAGTGGCACATGCCAACTTTGTCAAGGCATTGCGCACAATAGCCCTGCCAAGACACCAGTTTTTAACCCTGTTCATACCCGCAAGGTCATGCATATTTGATATCCACTGTGATTGGGTACTCGGAATGTGGCTGACTCGTGTTATGATTCATACAAGTTAAAGTCCCCTGGTAAACTTTGTGGTCATGGTCAGTGGCACATGCCAACTTTGTCAAGGCATTGGGCACAATAGCCACACCAAGCCAAAAGTCTTCTACCTTGTTTACATCTGCAAGATCATGCCTAGAACATCTGCACTGTGATTGGACACTCTGACCGTGGCTGACTCGTGTTATGATCAATAGAAGTAAAAGTCACTTGGTTACATTTGTGGTCATGGTCAGTGGCACATGCCACCTTTGTCAAGGCATTGCGCACAATAGCCGTGCCCAGCCACCAGTTTTTTAACTTGTTTATACCTGCAAGGTCATGCATATTAGATGTGCACTGTGATTGGGTAATCTGAATGTGGCTGACTCGTGTTATGATCAATAGAAGTAAAAGTCACTTGGATACATTTGTGGTCATGGTCAGTGGCACATGCCAACTTTGTCAAGGCATTACGCACAATAGCCACACCAAGCCACGAGTATTCTACCTTGTTCATACTTGCGAGGTCATGCGCAGTATCTCTGCACTATGATTGGACACTCTGACTGTGGCTGACTCGTGTTATGATTCATAGCCGTTTAAGGTACTTGGTAAACGTTGTGGTCATGGTCAGTGGCACATGCCAACTTTGTAAGGGCATTGCGCACAATAGCCGTGCCAAGCCACCAGTTTTTTAACTTGTTTATACCTGCAAGGTCATGCATATTAGATGTGCCCTGTGATGGGGAACTCTGACCGTGGCTGACTTGTGTTGCGACTCGTAGAAGTTAAAGTAACCCGGTAAACTTTGTGGTCATGGTCAGTGGAACATGACAACTTTGTCAAGGCATTGCGCACACTAGCCACACCGAGCCACCAGTATTCTACCTTGTTTGCACCCACAAGATCATGCCAAGTACATCTGCACTTTGATTGGACACTCGGACCATGGCTGGCTCATGTTATGATCAATAGAAGTAAAAGTCATTTGGATACATTTGTGGTCATGGTCAGTGGCACATGCCAAGTTTGTCAAGGCATTGCACACAATAGCCACACCGAGCCACCCGTATTCTACCTTGGTTATACCTGCAAGGTCATGTCCAGTATATCTGCACTGTGATTGCACACTCTGATCGTGGCTGACTCGTGTGATGATTCATAGCTGTTTAAGGTACTTGGTAAACTTTGTGGTCTTGGTCAGTGGCACATGCCAGCTTTTTCAAGGCATTGCGCACAATAGCCATGCCACGCCACCGGTTTTTTACCTGGTTTATACTTGCAATTTCATGCATATAAGATGTGCGTTGTGATTGGGCACTCTTACCGTGGCTGACTCGTGTTATGATTCATAGAAGTTAACTTCAGTTGGTAACCTTTGTGGTCATGGTCAGTAGCACATGCCAACGTTGTCAAGGCATTGCGCACAATAGCCACACCGAGCCACTAGTATTCTACCTTGTTTGTACCTGCAAAATCATGCCTAGTACATCCGCACTGTGATTGGACACTCCGTGGGTGACTCGTTTTATGATCAATAGAAGTAAAAGTCACTAGGATATATTTTTGGTCATGGTCAGTGGCACATGCCAACATTGTCAAGGCATTGCGCACAATAGCCACATCGAGCCACCAGTATTCTACTTTGTTTATACCTGTAAGGTCATTCCCAGTATATCTGCATAGTGATTGGACACTCTGACCGTGGCTGACTCGTGTAATGACTCATAGCCGTTTAAGGTACTTGGTAAACTTTGTGGTCATGGTCAGTGGCACATGCCACCTTTGTCAAGGCATTGCACACAACAGCCGTGCCAAGCCACCGGTTTGTTTACCTTGTTTCTACCTGCAATGTCATGCCTAGTACATCAGAGCTGTGATTGGGTACTCTGACCGCCGCTGAATCGTGTTATGATTCGTAAAAGTTAAAGTCACCTGGTAAACTTTGTGGTCATGGTCAGTGGCACATACCAACTTTGTCAAGGCATTGCGCACAATAGCGACACTGAGCCACCAATACTCTACCTTGTTCATACCTGCGAGGTCATGCGCAGTATATCTGCACTATGACTGGACACTCTGAATGTGGCTGACTCGTGTTATGATTCATAGCCGTTTAAGGTACTTGATAAACTTTGTGGTCATGGTCAGTGGCACATGCCACCTTCGTCAAGGCATTGCACACAACCGCCGTGCCAAGCCACCGGTTTGTTTACCTTGTTTCTACCTGCAATGTCATGCCTAGTACATCAGAGCTGTGATTGGGTACTCTGACCGCCGCTGAATCGTGTTATGATTCGTAAAAGTTAAAGTCACCTGGTAAACTTTGTGGTCATGGTCAGTGGCACATACCAACTTTGTCAAGGCATTGCGCACAATAGCGACACTGAGCCACCAATACTCTACCTTGTTCATACCTGCGAGGTCATGCGCAGTATATCTGCACTATGACTGGACACTCTGAATGTGGCTGACTCGTGTTATGATTCATAGCCGTTTAAGGTACTTGATAAACTTTGTGGTCATGGTCAGTGGCACATGCCACCTTCGTCAAGGCATTGCACACAACCGCCGTGCCAAGCCACCGGTTTGTTTACCTTGTTTCTACCTGCAATGTCATGCCTAGTACATCAGAGCTGTGATTGGGTACTCTGACCGCCGCTGAATCGTGTTATGATTCGTAAAAGTTAAAGTCACCTGGTAAACTTTGTGGTCATGGTCAGTGGCACATACCAACTTTGTCAAGGCATTGCGCACAATAGCGACACTGAGCCACCAATACTCTACCTTGTTCATACCTGCGAGGTCATGCGCAGTATATCTGCACTATGACTGGACACTCTGAATGTGGCTGACTCGTGTTATGATTCATAGCCGTTTAAGGTACTTGATAAACTTTGTGGTCATGGTCAGTGGCACATGCCACCTTCGTCAAGGCATTGCACACAACCGCCGTGCCAAGCCACCGGTTTGTTTACCTTGTTTCTACCTGCAATGTCATGCCTAGTACATCAGAGCTGTGATTGGGTACTCTGACCGCCGCTGAATCGTGTTATGATTCGTAAAAGTTAAAGTCACCTGGTAAACTTTGTGGTCATGGTCAGTGGCACATACCAACTTTGTCAAGGCATTGCGCACAATAGCGACACTGAGCCACCAATACTCTACCTTGTTCATACCTGCGAGGTCATGCGCAGTATATCTGCACTATGACTGGACACTCTGAATGTGGCTGACTCGTGTTATGATTCATAGCCGTTTAAGGTACTTGATAAACTTTGTGGTCATGGTCAGTGGCACATGCCACCTTCGTCAAGGCATTGCACACAACCGCCGTGCCAAGCCACCGGTTTGTTTACCTTGTTTCTACCTGCAATGTCATGCCTAGTACATCAGAGCTGTGATTGGGTACTCTGACCGCCGCTGAATCGTGTTATGATTCGTAAAAGTTAAAGTCACCTGGTAAACTTTGTGGTCATGGTCAGTGGCACATACCAACTTTGTCAAGGCATTGCGCACAATAGCGACACTGAGCCACCAATACTCTACCTTGTTCATACCTGCGAGGTCATGCGCAGTATATCTGCACTATGACTGGACACTCTGAATGTGGCTGACTCGTGTTATGATTCATAGCCGTTTAAGGTACTTGATAAACTTTGTGGTCATGGTCAGTGGCACATGCCACCTTCGTCAAGGCATTGCACACAACCGCCGTGCCAAGCCACCGGTTTGTTTACCTTGTTTCTACCTGCAATGTCATGCCTAGTACATCAGAGCTGTGATTGGGTACTCTGACCGCCGCTGAATCGTGTTATGATTCGTAAAAGTTAAAGTCACCTGGTAAACTTTGTGGTCATGGTCAGTGGCACATACCAACTTTGTCAAGGCATTGCGCACAATAGCGACACTGAGCCACCAATACTCTACCTTGTTCATACCTGCGAGGTCATGCGCAGTATATCTGCACTATGACTGGACACTCTGAATGTGGCTGACTCGTGTTATGATTCATAGCCGTTTAAGGTACTTGATAAACTTTGTGGTCATGGTCAGTGGCACATGCCACCTTCGTCAAGGCATTGCACACAACCGCCGTGCCAAGCCACCGGTTTGTTTACCTTGTTTCTACCTGCAATGTCATGCCTAGTACATCAGAGCTGTGATTGGGTACTCTGACCGCCGCTGAATCGTGTTATGATTCGTAAAAGTTAAAGTCACCTGGTAAACTTTGTGGTCATGGTCAGTGGCACATACCAACTTTGTCAAGGCATTGCGCACAATAGCGACACTGAGCCACCAATACTCTACCTTGTTCATACCTGCGAGGTCATGCGCAGTATATCTGCACTATGACTGGACACTCTGAATGTGGCTGACTCGTGTTATGATTCATAGCCGTTTAAGGTACTTGATAAACTTTGTGGTCATGGTCAGTGGCACATGCCACCTTCGTCAAGGCATTGCACACAACCGCCGTGCCAAGCCACCGGTTTGTTTACCTTGTTTCTACCTGCAATGTCATGCCTAGTACATCAGAGCTGTGATTGGGTACTCTGACCGCCGCTGAATCGTGTTATGATTCGTAAAAGTTAAAGTCACCTGGTAAACTTTGTGGTCATGGTCAGTGGCACATACCAACTTTGTCAAGGCATTGCGCACAATAGCGACACTGAGCCACCAATACTCTACCTTGTTCATACCTGCGAGGTCATGCGCAGTATATCTGCACTATGACTGGACACTCTGAATGTGGCTGACTCGTGTTATGATTCATAGCCGTTTAAGGTACTTGATAAACTTTGTGGTCATGGTCAGTGGCACATGCCAACTTTGTCAAGGCATTGCGCACAATAGCCATGCCAAGCCACTGGTTTTTTAACTTGTTTATACCTGCAAGATCATGCATATTGGATGTGCAATGTGATTGGGCACTCTGACCGTTGCTGACTCATATTACGATTCGTAGAAGTAAAAGTCACTTGGTAATCTTTCTGGTCATGGTCAGTGGCACGTGTCAACTTCATCAAGGCATTGCGCACAATAGCCACACAGAGCCACCAGTATTCTACCTTGTTTGCACCTGTAAGGTCATGCCTAGTACATCTGCACTATGATTGGACACTCTGACCGTGGCTGACTCGTGTTATGATCAATAGAAGTAAAAGTCACGTGGATACATTTGTGGTCATGGTCAGTGGCACATGCCAAATTTGTCAAGGCATTGCACACAATAGCCACACCAAGCCACCAGAATTCTACCTTGTTCATACCTGTAAGGTCATGCCCAGTGTATCTTCACTGTGATTGGACACTCTGACCGTGGCTGACTTGTGTTATAGTTCATAGCTGTTTAAGGTACTTGGTAAACTTTGTGGTCATGGTCAGTAGCACGTGCCAACTTTGTCAAGGCATTGCGCATAATAACCGTGCCAAGCTGGGGGTTTTTTACCTTTTTTATACCTGCAAGGTCATGCCTGGTACATGAAAACTGTGATTGGGCACTCTGACTGTGGATGACTCCTGTTAAGATTCGTATAAGTTAAATTCACCTGGTAAACTTTGTTGTCATGGTCAGTGGCACTTGCCAACCTTGTCAAGGCATTGCGCACAATATACGTGCCAAGACACCGGTTTTTGACCCTGTTTTTACCTGCAAGGTCATGCACATTAGATGTGCATTGTGCTTGGATACTCTGACCATGGCTGACTCGTGTTATGATTCGTAGAGGTTAAAGTCAATTGGTAAACTTTGTGGTCATGATCAGTGGCACATGCCAACTTTGTCAAGGCATTGCGTACTATGGCCACACAGAGCCACCAGTAGTCTACCTTTTTTGCACCTGCAAGATCATGCCTAGTACATCTGCACTGTGATTGGACACTCTGACCTTGGCTAACTCGTGTTATGATCAATAGAAGTAAAAGTCCTTTGGGTACATTTGTGGTCATGGTCAGTGGCACATGCCAACTTTGTCAAGGCATTGCACATAATAGCCACACCAAGCCACCAGTATTCTACCTTGTTCATACCTGCAAGGTCATGCGCAGTATATGTATATTGTGATTGGACACTCTGACCGTGGCTGACTCGTGTTGTGATTCATAGACGTTTAAGGTACTTGGTAAACTTTGTGATCATGGTCAGTGGCACATGCCAAATTTGTCAAGGCATTTCGCACAATACCCGTGCCAAGCCACGGGTTTTTCACCTTGTTTATACCTGCAATGTCATGCCTAGTGCATCTCAACTGTGATTGGGCACTCTGACTGTGGATGACTCCTGTTACGATTCGCAGAAGTTAAAGTCACCTGGTAAACTTTATCGTCATGGTCAGTGGCACATGCCATCCTTGTCAAGGCATTGCGCACAATAGCCGTGCCACGACACCGGTTTTTTACCCTGTTTATACGTGCAAGGTCATGCATATGAGATATGCACTGTCATTGGGTACTCTGACCGTGGCTGACTCGTGTTATGATTCCTAGAGGTTAAAGTCACTTGGTAAACTTTGTGGTCATGGTCAGTGGCACATGCCAACTTTGTCAAGGCATTGCGCACTGTGGCCACACCAAGCCACCAGTATTATACCTTTTTTGCACCTGCAATTTCATGCCTAGTACATCTGCACTGTGATTGGACATGTTGACAGTGGCTGACTCGTGTTATGATCAATAGAAGTAAAAGTCACTTGGATACATTTGTGGTCATGGTCAGTGGCACGTGCCAACTTTGTCAAGGCATTGCGCACAATAGCCACACCGAGCCACCCGTATTCTACCTTGTTCATACCTGCAAGGTAATGCGCAGTATCTGTACTGTGATTGGACACTCTGACCGTGGCTGACTTGTGTTATGATTCATAGCCGTTTAAGGTACTTGGTAAAGTTTGTGGTTTTGGTCAGTGGCACATGCCAACTTTGTCAAGGCATTGCGCACAATAGCCGTGCCAAGCCACCGGTTTTTAAACTTTTTTATACCTGCAATGTCATGCATTTTATATGTGCACAATGATTGGTCACTCTGACCATGGCTGACTCGTGTTACGATTCGTAGAAGTTAGAGTCACTTGGTAAACTTTATGGTCAGGTTCAGTGGCACATGCCAACTTCGTCAAGACATTGCGCACAATAGCCACACCGAGCCACCAGTTTTCTATCTTGTTTGCACCTGCACGGTCATGCCTAGTACATCTGCACTATGACTGGACATTCTGACCGTGGCTGACTCGTGTTATGATCAATTGATTTAAAAGTCACTTAGTTACATTTGTGGTCATGGTCAGTGGCACATGCCAACTTTGTCAAGGCATATCGCACAATAGCCACACCGAGCCACCAGAATTCTACCTTGTATATACCTGTTAGGTCATGCCCAGTATATCTGCACTATGATTGGACACTCTGACTGTGGCTGAATCGTGTTATGATTCATAACCGTTTAAGGTACTTGATAAACTTTGTGGTCATGGTCTGAGGCACATGCCAGCTTTGTCAAGGCATTGCGTACAATAGCCATGCCAAGCCACCGGTTTTTGAACTTGTTTATACCTGCAAGATCATGCATATTAGATGTGCAATGTGATTGGGCACTCTGACCATGGATGACTCATATTACGATTCGCAGAAGTTAAAGTCACTTGGTAATCTTTCTGGTCATGGTCAGTGGCACATGCCAACTTCATCAAGGCATTGCGCACAATAGCCACATCGAGCCACCAGTATTCTACCTTATTTGCACCTGTAAGGTCATGCCTAGTCCATCTGCACTGTGACTGGACACTCTGACCGTGGCTGACTCGTGTTATGATCAATAGAAGTAAAAGTCACTTGGATACATTTGTGGTCATGGTCAGTGGCACATGCCAAATTTGTCAGGGCATTGCACACAATAGCCACACCAAGCCACCAGAATTCTACCTTGTTCATACTTGTAAGATCATGCCCAGTGTATCTTCACTGTGATTGGACACTCTGACCGTGGCTGACTTGTGTTATAATTCATAGCCGTTTAAGGTACTTGGTAAACATTGTCATCATGGTCAGTAGTACATGCCAACTTTGTCAAGGAATTGCGCATAATAGCCGTGCCAAGCCATGGGTTTTTTACCTTCTTTATACCTGCAAGGTCATGCCCGGTACATGTAAACTGTGATTGGGCACTCTGACTGTGGATAACTCCTGTTATGATTCGTATAAGTTAAACTCACTTGGTAAACTTTGTCGTCATGGTCAGTGGCACTTGCCAACCTTGTCAAGGCATTGCGCACAATAGCCGTGCCAAGACACCGGTTTTTTACCATGTTTATAACTGCAAGGTCATGCATATAAGATGTGCACTGTGATTGGATACTCTGACCATGGCTGACTCGTGTTATGATTCGTAGAGGTTAAAGTCACTTGGTAACTTTGTGGTCATGGTCAGTAGCACATGCCAACTTTGTCAAGACATTGCACACAATGGCCACACCGAGCCACCGGTATTCTACCTTTTTTGCACCTGAAAGATCATGTCCAGTACATCTGCACTGTGATTGGACACTCTGACCTTGGCTAACTCGTGTTATGATCAATATAAGTAAAAGTCACTTGGATACATTTGTGGTCATGGTCAGTGGCACATGCCAACTTTGTCAAGGCATTGCGCATAATAGCCACACCAAGCCACCAGTATTCTACCTTGTTCATACCTGCAAGGTCATGCGCAGTATATCTATACTGTGATTGGACAATATGACCGTGGCTGACTCGTGTTGTGCTTCATAGCCGTTTAAGGTACTTGGTAAACTTTGTGGTCATGGTCAGTGGCACATGCCAAATTTGTCAAGGCATTGCGCACAATAGCCGTGCCAAACCATGGGTTTTTTACCTTGTTTATACCTGCAAGGTCATGCATGTTAGACGTGCACAATTATTGGGCACTCTGACTGTGGCTGACTCGTGTTACGATTCGTAGAAGTTAAAGTAAGTTGGTTAACTTTGTGGTCATGGTCAGTGGCACATGCCAACTTCGTCAAGGCATTGCGCACAATGGCCACGTGGAGCCACAAGTATTCTACCTTCTTTGCACCTGCAAGGTCATGCCTAGTAAATCTGCACTGTGATTAGACACTCTGACCGTGGCTGACTCGTGCTATGATCAATAGAGTTAAAAGTCACTTGGATACATTTGTGGTCATGGTCAGTGGCACATGCCAACTTTGTCAAGGCATTGCGCACAATAGCCACACCGAGCCACCAGAATTCTACCTTGTTCATACGTGTAAGGTCATGCTCAGTATATGTGCACTGTGATTGGACACCCTGACCGTGGCTGACTTGTGTTATAATTCATAGCCGTTTAAGGTACTTGGTAAACTTTGTGGTCATGGTCAATGGCACATGCCAACTTTGTCAAGGCATTGCGCACAATAGTCGTGCCAAGCCACGGGTTTCTTACCTTGTTTATGCCTGCAAGGTCATGCCTAGTACATCTGAACTGTGATTGGGCACTCTGACCGTGGATGACTCCTGTTACGATTCGTATCAGTTAAAGTCACTTGGTAAACTTTGTTGTCATGGTCAGTAGCACATGCCAACTTTGTCAAGGCATTGCGAACAATAGCTGTGCCAAGACACCGGTTTTTTACCCTGTTTATACGTGCAAGGTAATGCACATTAGATGTGCACTATGATTGGGTACTCTGACCATGGCTGACTCGTGTTATGATTTGTAGAGGTTAAAGTCACTTGATAAACTTTGTCGTCATGGTCTGTGGCACATGCCAACTTTGTCAAGGCATTGCGCACAGTAGCCACACCGAGCCACCAGTATTCTACCTTTTTTGCACCTGCAATTTCATGCCTAGTACATCTGCACTGTGATTGAACACTCTGACCGTGGCTGACTCGTGCTATGATCAATAGAAGTAAAAGTCACTTGGATACATTTGTGGTCATGGTCAGTGGCACATGCCAACTTTGTCAAGGCATTGTGCACAATAGCCACACCGAGCCACCAGTATTCTACCTTGTTTAGACCTGCAAGGTCATGCCCTGTATACGTGCACTGTCATAGGACATTCTGACCGTGACTGACCCGTGTTATGATTCATGGCCGTTTAAGGTACTTGGTAAACTTTGTGGTCATGGTCATTGGCACATGCCAACTTTGTCAAGGCATTGCGCACAATAGCCGTGCCAAGCCAACAGTTTTTTACCTTGTTTATACTTGAAAGTTCATGCCTAGAACATCTGAACTGTGATTCGGCACTCTGACTGTGGCTGACTCGTGTTAGGATTCGTAGAAGTTAAAGTCACTTGGTAAACTTTGTGGTCATGATCAGTGGCACATGCCAACTTTGTCAAGGCATTGCGCACAATAGCCACACCAATCTACCAGTATTTTACCTTGTTTCTACCTGTAAGGTCATGCCCACTATATCTGTGTTGGAAATCATCGACTCCGACAAGAGTTATTCCCACTTCTGTATAACGGTTCAGGTCCAAGACCAAGCCACCTTGACATAACGGCTCTTGGTCAGACTGATCGTTGAGTTCGATGTGCCGAGTTATCCCCCAATAAAGTGACATTTCTCACCTGCGTCCGGCTAGCAGAAAGAAGCCGTTGCTTTGCTCCGTTGTCCTGTTCTGTCCTTTTTATACCGAGGATGTTAATTCCCTCGAGTTAACCAGAACAGTTCTGCTCATCCTATTCTCTCTTGGTTCCGCGGCTTCGCCGCCGCGTCCTCGCTCTGCTCGTCTCTCACTTTCATTGCCTTCGCCCACCACTGTCTCTTCAAGGCTCTTCGCTTTGCCACCCTCAACCCTTCGCTTCCGTCACCTCCCTCGCTTTGCTCTCAAGCTCTCTCCTCTGCACTCTATCTACCTTTGAGGTCTAGTACCTTGTGTCCTTTCGCGGTCCTGGGACTAACTCCTTGGATCCGCATGTGCTGCTCTGCTCTACATCACTTCTACCTGCTCCATTGCTTCTGCTCGCTTCTGCTCCTGCCGTCTTCACTCACTGCATTCTTCTGACATGGTATCAGAGCATCAGGCAATATCACCTGGTGCCCCGTGACCAAGTCATCGCTCTGCCGCCACCATTGCAATCCCTCTCGAGTCTGCCGTCCTCTGCCACCATCACCAGCTGCGGACATCAGCAGCACCACTTGAAGTGCTCCTCACGCTGAAGCAACGCCTTGTCATCCGAAGGAAGCCCTGTGTCCATTCTGTGCCCGTGGCCAACAATTGGTGACTCGCCGTACATAACAGCTGCAAGCAGCTCCCAAGCCGCCGCCCACAATCAACTTCTGAGAAGCTTCCTGTCACTCGTCATCTGCCACCCCTCATATCCGCAACCTTGCAAATACCTCCGCCCTTCTCCTCTCTTCTAGTCAACCTCATCTGCTCCATCTGCCCCATCGTTATCTGTCTCCTCGCATCTATTGTGTCGCGCCGAATCCTCACACCGCCTTCTTGCGTCCTCAACAGCAGCGAACTCTCGCTGTCAGGATATCGGACACCACCAGTCTTCCTGCTCCCACTGCGAGCTAACTGAGGAACAAGCCGTCACTCTCCTGACATCAGCGGTCCTGTGTCTCTGCCTGTCATGTGACTTCTTCTGCAGCAACCGCCATTCTCTCGCTGCTGGGACATCGGACACCACTAGTCTTCCTGCCCGTCGGTCTAGACCCAACTGGGGAACAAGCCGTCACTCTCTTGAAGGCTGAGACTTGGTTGTCACGTGCCGTGTCATCCCCCGCCGTCCTCTGCCCGCTGCAACCTTCATCTTCACCTCTGCCGCCTCGTCAATAGTCTTTCTCTTGATCACCCACATCTTCCTCTACCGCCCTCAGCTCTCTTCATTCTCTTCGCTTCAACCGCCTTCCCCAGTCTCATCTGCCTTCCTCACGTCACTCTTCGCTTGCATCGTCACCTCCATCATCTGCTCTTTGTATCTCATCTCCTTGTGTCGTCTCCCAACTTCATCAGCAACATCATCCACACCGCCTTCTTCCATCAGCGCACGTGATTCCGCCCTGCGCCCACTCATCCATCCGCCATCATCGATTCCTCTGCTTCAGCTTTTGCTCGGTACACGGATCTGCCCGGTGGCATCGCCTGTTCGCGACGACCTCTGCCCACGCCAAAATCTTCCGCAGTGCACGTGGTTTCGCCCCTGCACCCACTCCTATTTCATCAACTTCCGCCTCCTTAGCATTCGCATCTGTGACCAGTACAAGGACCTGTACGAGCTCGCTGTCCGCTTTGCAGCAGCCTGCATCCAAGCCGGCAGTGCCGCCGGCGGCGGATCTGCCGGCGGCAGATTTATAGTGGCGCATTGGCACCTGCCTTCCCCTTGCCGCATTATACTCCCCTAAAACCGCAGCGCACGTGGTTTCGCCCATGCGTCCACTCATTCGTCAGCCATCTCCGCCTTCTCCCGATCATTTCAATATCATCAGCTCGGCACAAGGATCCGCCCGGTCACATCGTCTGCTTCACGACGACCTGCACCCACGCCGGAACATTCCCTGCGCACGAGGTTCCACCCGTGCGCTCATTCAATCACCATCCGCCATTCTGCTCCTCATCATCAGCCAGTCACAGTCTGCTGCTCCGGCTGCCTCTGCCCCTCTGCCCTCATCCAGCATGGCCAACCCTTGGCACACCTGCCCCACTCTTGAGGAAGATGGAAGCAACATCTACAGTTGGTCCCACACTGTGCTCACCGTGACCAGTACCATCTTCATCCACGAGTACCGTATCTCGGATTCTCTTGTTGGCGCCTACAAGTATCAATGCACGCCCCAGCATCCTCCACACCTTTATCATGCAACCTTCCTGCTCATCTGGGGACATCTCTTCAACCTCGTGGATATGTCCTTTCATCATATATACAGAAACGCACGCACTGGACCAAAACTCTGGTTCAGCCTGCAGTAAGAAACATGGAAACGGCGGTGGATCACCCTCTCCTGCCGAGACAATCCTGTTGCTCCACCTCTGCCTCAAAAGCTCAGCTCCAGACCCTACCTCAAAATTGATCTGGTGGAACTAGAAGAAAAAGAAGAGGTAGAAGAGCCAGTGGCAGAAGGTGCTCCAGCACCCTCCCCAACTCCTGCAACAGTTGGACAAGGATCAGCTACCGAAATCATCTACAAAGAAGAGAGCAACATCCAAGAGTGCCTGACACAAATCCACAATCTCATCTACCCAGAGCGCATTGGTGGATTTGCAACTAAAAATGCCCTCCTTGGAAGACTCAAGTATCTCGGCAAGCGCTGTTCCCCAGCTGAGATGACCAAAAAGCAGGACAGCCTTGACTACGGCCTCTGTACTTGGCTACAACGCTTCATGTCCAGCGATCTACACTACCTGGTGGCAGCTCATCCCGATGACCTGCATGCCATGTGGAAGGGTCTCCTTGAACGCTGCCATGGTCAACTCCCTGGAGATTGGGAGAGGTACTGCTACTAACTCTTCTCGGACTCAGGGGGTCTGTTGGAAATCATCGACTCCGACAAGAGTTATGCCCACTTTCTCAATAACGGTTCAGGTCCAAGACCGAGCCACCTTGACCTAACGGCTCTCGGTCAGACTGACCGTTGAGTTCGATGTGTCAAGTCATCCCCTAATAAACTGACATCTGTAACTCACGTTCGGCTAGTGGAAAGAAGCCGTTGCTTTGCTCCTTTGTCCAGTTCTGTCCTTTTTATACCGAGGATGATCATTCCCTCGAGTTAACCAGAACAGTTTTGCTCATCATATTCTCTCTTGGTTCCGCGACTTTGCCGCCGCGTCCTCGCTCTGCTCGTCTCTCACTTTCATTGTATTTGCCCACCACTGTCTCTTCAAGGCTCTTCGCTTTGCCACCCTCAATCCTTTGCTTCCGTCACCTCCTTCGCTTCGTTCTCAAGTTCTCTCCTCTGCACTCTGTCCACCTTGGAGCTCTAGTGCCTTGTGACACGTGAGAAGATGAAGTGTTGTGAGAATTGCGGGCTTTAGAGTACGCACAGGAGTCGTAGGAAAGGAAGTGAGAGGAGAGTGTCAGAGCAACCGCCATGGTCTAGAGTGGGCAGGAAAAAAGAGGTGTAAATCCATGGGACCACTGCGGCAGATCTGGGGATACCCGGGGTGCAGGGGGAGCTGGGAGAGGTCAAGCTGAAAGTAGAGGTAAAAAACCGGGGTCGGAGTGGGAGGAGGAAAAGGTGTGTTCAGGAGGAGCACTGGAAGGGACCAAAGTCTTGATGAGAGAGAGAAATGAGAAGGAGTTGAGGGAAGGAGAAGAGCGGAGAGAGGCAGGAAGGAGGAAGAGTTCCAGTGTAGGTGTGGTGCTGCTCCCGTGAGGGGCAAGATGAGGTTGTTGAGCGGGGGAGAGAAAGGGGTGACGGTAGAGTGAGGGCTCTGGGAGGTTTGGAGAGGTAGGCCGAGCGGATGATGATGGGGACAGCAGGGTGTGCGATCCAGGTGTTGGAGGAGAGAGAGCAAACCCAAGGGGGATCTCCTGGAATGGGAGCGACGGTGGCCACTTGTCAAGCTGTTGTGGTGGTGGTGCGGTAGCATGAGGAAGGAGAGCAAAGGAGTCAGCCTTGGTCATGGTGCCAGATGGTTGAGGTGGAAAGCCAGGAGGGATGGCGCTGAATGGCAGTGGAGAGGAGCGAAGGAGGGAAGGCGGCTCGAGCTCTGCTGGTGGTGGTGGTGATGGTGGGCAACCAGGAGGGACGGAGCAGAACGGCAGCGGAGAGGAGCGAGGAAGGAAAGGTAGCTCGAACTCTTCTGGTGGTAGTGGTGATGGTGAAATGGGCTGAGCAGGAGCAGTGCGGGATTCCTGCAGGATGATGGCACTGCATGGAGGTGAAACATGCGGGTGAGATGATGGAGCGTGAGTTGGTGATTCCGAATCAGCAAGCAGTGGTTCAGAGGGGCTGACGTCACTCATGACGTTATCAGTGGAGGTGCTGCTGCAGGAGGCCAGTGAAGGAGTTGGAGGTACTGGAAGATCGGGCTGAGGGACGGGATGCACGTAGCGAGGTAGTGGCTGAGAGGCGATGGATGGTGGTGGGGGAGCTGCAGAGGTGATGGTGGGAAAGAGCATGGATATGACATCTGGCGGCGGAGGAGAGGGCGGTATTGGAGGAGGACCGGAAATACGGCCGGCGTAGAAGTCATGAAGCCAGCGGAACTCTTCTTGAGAGAATAGGGCCATGATGCGAGGCAGTCTTATAGGGAATCAGAGGGGAGAGTGAAGTACGATTGCAGGAAAAAGGCACAACAGCCATCCGTAAGCGAGAGAAGGCAAAGACGGAACGAAGCTTGGAGAAGAAGGGCGGGAGGGCGGGAAGCGCAGAAGGCGAGACAAGGAAAGTGCCATGGGAGGGGGGAGCGAGGGTCAGGTCGAAGGATCTTTAGACTCTGATACCATGTTAGGAAAATGGGATAAGGTGGACACGGAGCGGAAGCGATGGGAAAGAGGCAGACACCAAGCGGAGGAAAAGTGGAATGGAAGCGACAGCGGAAGCGATGGAAGAAATGATGATTGATATGATTGAGGCTCGAAACAAGAATACAAGGTTGTTCCTAAGTACTAGCCAGGCCTAGATTAGGACTAGAGGTGAGCAAGCCCAGGTATGCTGGGCGATGCGAACTGTGCTGCTGGAAACACCATGCTTCTGTTGCTGCTGCTTGGTGGCTTTGGGGCCGCATGGCGATGCCACTCGGATCGTGGTTCTTGCACGTTGATCGTCGGAGGGCCCCTCCTCCTTCGTGGAGACAAGGTGGATCGTCAGTTTGGCTTGTAGTGGGTACCGAACCGCGTGGTGCGGTGGTCGGTGCTTGGTGCGGTGCAGGTCATCGTGTAGTGGCTCGCACGTACGTTGGCAAACGGTAATGACAGCTGGTTGAGCTGCGCACAAAACCGTGGCCGGTGAGCCGTTGGGATTATCGCACCGAGGAGGTGAATCCACTCGCAGCTGGGTATTCGAGTATTTTTCTGGTTCGGGAGCTGTGGCACACGAGGTGGACAAAATGTCACCGAGGGGGTATCCCAGTAAGTGCTCACGAACCGTGTGACCCTTGTATATTTCTCTGACACCTTAAATGGCTATGAACAATAACACGAGTCAGCCACGGTCAGAGTATCCAATCACAGTGTATAGATACTAGGCATGAGGTTGCAGGAATAAACAAGGTACAATACTGGCGGCTCGGTGTGGCTATTGTGCGCAATGCCTTGAAAACGTTGGCATGTTTCACTGACCATGACCACAAAGTTTACCAAGGACCTTAAACGGCTATGAATCATAACACGAGACGGCCACGGTCAGAGTGTCCAATCACAGTATAGATATTCTGGGAAAGATCTTGCAAGTGCAAACAAGGAACAATACAGGTAGCTCAGTGTGGCTATTCTGCGCAATGCCTTGACAAAGTTGGCATGTGCCACTGACCATGAACACAAAGTTTACCAAGTACCTTAAATGGCTGTGAATCATGACACAAGTCAGCCACGGTCAGAGTGTCCAAACATAGTGCAGATATTCTGGGCATGACTTTACAGGTATAAACAAGGTAGAATACTGGTGGCTCCGTGTGGTTATTGTACTCATTGCCTTGACAAAGTTGGCATGTGCCACTGACCATGACCACAAACGTATCCAAGTGACTTTAACTTCTTTGAATCATAACACGAGTCAGCCACGGTCAGAGTGTTAAATCACAGGGCAGACATACTAGGCATGATCTTGCAGGTGCAAACAAGGCAAAATACTGGTGGCTCAATGTGGCTATTGTACGCAATGCCTTGATAGAGTTGGCATATGCCACTGACTATGACCACAAATGGATCCAAGTAACTTTTACTTCTATTGCTCATAACACGAGCTAGCCACGGTCAGAGTTTCCAATCACAGTGCTGATATACTAGGCATGATCTTGGAGGTACAAACAAGCTAGAATACTGGTGGCTCGGTGTAGTTATTGTGCGCAATGCCTTGACAAAGTTGTCATGTGCCACTGACCATGACCACAAAGTCTACCAATTACCGCAAATGGCTATGAATCATAAAACGAGTCGGCCACGGTCAGAGTGTCCAATCACAGTGCAGATACATTGGGCATGACCTTGCAGGTATAAACAAGGTATAATACTGGTGGCTCGGTGTGGCTATTGTGTTCAATGCCTTGAAAACGTTGGCATGCGCCACTGACCATGACCACAAAGATTACCAAGTGACTTTAACTTCTACAAATCATAACACGAGTCAGCCACGGTTAGAGTGCCCAATGACAGTGCACATCCAATATGCATGACCTCTTAGGTGTAAACGAGATAAAACACCAGTGGCTTGGCAGGGCTATTGTGTGCAATGCCTTGACAAAGTTGGCTTGTGCCACTGACCATGGCCACAATTCTTACAAGTACCTTAAAGGACTATGAATCATAACAAGAGTCGGCCACG